>JABCPU010000035.1:0-303512 GCA_016800925.1 Suillus spraguei | reverse complement strand
CGGCAATCGCCGACGTTATCTTGTTTTGGAAAGGATACTCATCGGGAGATAACGAATGGCTCCCAGAAAAGAACTGAAGAACTCCGCTCGAATCTAAATGCTTATAAGAAGCAACACGCCCTCTGATTATTCCCCAGTCAATCAACCGCACTAGCACTTGATCAACTACTATCGAAATGTCTTTCCCCACTGCCTACATTACTCCCGTCACTGCCGCCAACAATGACTCCGACTCTGAAGCGAAAATACGGAATCTTACCACTGAAATCGAAACACCTCTTACATCGAAGCCGCCATTCTCTGAGGGACATGCCCTTGAAATCGAAAGAATTCTTACAGAACGAGGCGCTTTCCCCGCCTTACTCCTCGTTAACATCATCCGCACAGCAGCCCTTATCGAAGCCACCGCTAAAGAAACTACCGAACTCACACTCCGTCACCGTTTCATTCATCTCCAAAAACGCATTCGTGCTTACGCTATGCTGTTGCTTCCCGATTCTTTTAAAAATGATGTTGAAGAAGCTATTCACATCATTGCCGAACGTCGAGCAGGCGTTGCTCGACCTCCCTCTCCGCAAAGAGATACTCTTCCTGTTCCAGCACCCTTCCTTCGCTAACTATTCTAATCTTGACGCCTTTGCTGGCCTATACACTGCTGTGCAAGAAATTGGGCAACTCACCGACACAGTTGTCAATACCATCCAGCAATCGGTCGCTGAAACTAGAGCAGCCAGAAACCTAGTAGAAGAAGCCATCGTTGACTTACAACAAACGCAAGATGACCTTGCGTCTCCTAGAACCCCATCTCCTATCGCACAGTCAACTTCATCACCTCCCGTGTGACCTCTCTCGATTGCCCTGATTGGCTGTATGAACCTTGCACAAAGGAACAGTGCGAGGCCGCTAAACTACTAGGTATCCCTGCACACTTGGTAACACTCGGTCCTCGACTTCGCGACCTTCATATCCACCCCCTATGTCTATCCCCATCGTTTCGGTCCAATGGATCCCGTCTCACCAGTCTTAGTAAAGACTTTGGCATACTTCTCCTCTTCCTGACGAACTCCTTGCGGCTGCCGAACGAGCAGTCACCCCGGACCTCCCACATCGGCATATACGTTATCCCCTGCTCAGCAAGCGCAACTTAAGCGAACAATATCTTGCCTTAAAACGTATGAGGAAGAATAAGGGGAAGAAGCGCGCCAGGTCCACTAGCCCTACACCCATCATTTCTCCGTCCCCTTACGCAAAACCTATTCCAACCCTGACGAGAATATGAAGTGCCGCATCTGTGGATTGTTAGGACATCGTCAAAAGAATTGTGCAGAATATCAGTGCAAGGTTTGCAGATATTGGTCCCTACCCACTTATCCCTTTATTGTCCTCACCGAGTTGGACCCCCTCCTTTCGAGTTAACTTGGAAGGATGAAGGATTCTATGACGCACTTCTGCTTGGGAGAAACAGCTCGACGATGAACATATTCAGGCAGAGAAGAAGAGGGACTCTAAACGCCGCGCTGGTCTTGAAGAAGCCAAGTATATGATGAGCGGATCATTTGCTGATGAAGACTACGAGTTCAGTGATGATCCCGTTTACTATGCGAACCAAGATGAGTAAAGTCGGTGACTTTACGTGTAAAAAAGGGGTAATGTTACAATCGTACGTGCCCCTATTCATTTTCTACTTCATTTACCTTGTATATTACGTAACATGACTCTGACTCATATGCTCAACGCATCTGTACTATAGTTGCCTTCCTTCTTTGGATACGCACTTACATTCTCACGTCTCTCTTGGTCTGTGCGCACATATTGGCCTATTTAAGCACAGTGTACTTGTAGTAGATTCCCTACTTTAATCTTACTGGGTTTTACCTGGAATCTCCTTCGCTTAGGTCTCCAACCTAAGTCGTCTTGAATCGTCTCTAAGTCTAAGCACTCCTTAGCTTAGTCTCTATTCTCGCGGATACCTCTTGGACTTGTCTTGAGGCTGAACCCTTGATCGTACTCGGAACGCGTTCCTTGTACTTTCACCTTGTTCTCTTTTGAACATTGTAAGAACTCCCAGCAGACCGCCTGTGTCTTTTCACTGTCGCTGGTGACGCCACCCCAGTTCGTAACAAAAGATTAAAGTCCTTTTGATCGTCGACTATCCAGTCTTCGACCCTGAACCCTGATCGCTTAGATCAGCAGACTAGCGTACGCGTACGCTGAGCAGATTGTCAAGAGAAGCCTCTGACAGAAGAAAGCCCTGACGGACAGCAAGACAGCGCGTGTAGGCACCGAGAAAGTATAACTCACCAGAAGAATCATCAACCATGTCGACCAAAGAATTCGAATACAAGATCGGTCAACCGATTGGTTTTGATGGAGATCGTGATAACTCTCGCGAGTTTATCCAGTCGTGCAACTTGCACTTTGACATCAATGAAAAGCTTTACACCACCGACAAGCAGAAGATCATCTACATAACATCCTTCATGACCGAAAAGAATGCCAAGTCTGGAAGGAACAATTCCTTGAACACGCCCAATCTACCGACACTTCGGGACAAAAAGTTGGTTATGGGACGATGGTGGATTTTATGAAGAGCTTCAAAGAAGCATTCGAACCAGTGGATACCAGAATGACCGCCTTACACGCTTAGGATCTCAAACAAGGAACTGGAGATCTTCCACACCTATGTCGCCGACTTTGAGGCACTTGCAGCCAAGGCTCAATCACCGAAACGCAACGAAGATCCAGTTCTTCCAAGATGGTCTTAATTGGGGTATCCTTACAAAGCTTTTCAATACAGGAGATGTCTCCGAAATATTCAGAGATGTTGTGTTGCAATGCGTTGCTATTGACAACGCCCATCATCGGCTTAACGCCATGAGGACACGTCATGTTCCACAACAGAAGAAGAAGAACTACGGGAATGCACGGTATATTCCGAACCGTGATTCCAACGCAATGGTCGTAGATCGAATCTCCGACATGGAGAGATCCGAATGCATGAAGAAAGGGCAATGCTTCGGATGCAGAAAGACAGGACACCGCATCCATAATGTCCTGACAGAAAGAAGAAGACCCCGCTCCGACAAACTGAAGTCAAAGGAGAAGAAGAGATGAAGAAACTGTGAGACGGATTGTTGAGGATTTTTGACTTGGAGAAACAAAGACTCGACGTATGTTTCTCCCAATGTATACTAAGACTTGTACGCGCTGTAGGTGAAAGAAAAGAACTTCGTGTCCCATCACCCTCCACTCGCGTACTCGCTTGAAATCCGTCGACACACTGCTGTTATCGATTCAGGAGCAGCAGGAACATTCATCTCAGAGAGTTTGTGAAACTCCATCAAATCACACGACGAAAACTCAAAGAACCATTTCGAGTTACAACGGCAGATGGACCCTATCAAAGGAGGACCAATCACACACTACTGCTCTAGTGGTCAAATTGATGATCGAACCATGTATGGAAAATTCAACATCACCAAACTAGGAAGAAGAGATCAAATTCTCCTTGGAATCCCATGGTTACGAGCAATGAACCCAATTATAGATTGGGCTGCTGAAACACTTGTCCTTTCACGGACAGAGAAATCGATGAAATCGAAATCGATCTGACGAAGATCGAAAGAAGAACGGGTTGCCTCAACTCTTCAATCATCATAGATGGCAACATTCCCGTCTTCCGAAACCATTCATCGCTTCCCTATTGAGTCCCTGAAGACCTGAACCAGAAGTACGAATGCCACGTACTACAGAACCCACTCCACGTGTACAACTGCCGCGAGCAGTGTCACCGATCCCTCGCGCAGAAAGCGCAAGAATGAATCGAACCCGAGCATCGGGTCGGACAAGAACCTATTGAGCAACGGCCAATAGAAGAACAGAAGCAAGGAAAAAGGAAAACGGAAGAAGAACTCCCAGGGCGAACACCAACGTACCGAAACTATCCAAGTTCTTCGTTCCCCCGAAAACTCTTTCAGCTTCAATTGAAGAAATCCCCGATAAGAAGAACCCGTGCCCTCGTTGATCCCAACCGAGGATGATGACCAATTCGACACCATGAATGACGTCTGGCATGCACCAGAAGTACGCGAAATTTCCTCTTACGAACTAGGAGATGGAGAATTTCTTGTGGAATACGATACCGATGGATTAGCATGAGGATCATAGAAGAAGTATCCATGGATACACCTTGACACGTGATGGAACTTCTCAACTCGAACAATCCTCCAACTACTCCACAATTCCCTCTCCCTCCTGAAATATAGTAACAAAGCTCAGGAATTCGCCACGGAGAGAAGGAAAAGAAAAAGAAATCCTTCGAAGAATTGGTCCCGATTATTTGCACGATTTCGCAGACGTCTTTGCTAAAGACGGATTGAACAAACTACCCCCGAACGCCCTGGTATCGATCATCGGATCGACACCAAACCCGGTTTTATCCTCGCACGTCTAAGGTCTACCCGCTATCGGAAAAAGAACGCGCTGCTGTCAAAACGTTTATCGATGAAAACGTTGCGAAAGGTTTATCTCAGAATCGAAGTCACCTCAAGCTAGTGGTTTCTTCTTTGTGGGAAAGAAGAGTGGAGAACTGCGTCCCTGTCAAGATTATCGCTACATCAATGATTGGACAGTCAAGAACGCATATCCGCTCCACTCCCTATTTCCCTTGTCGCACGTCTTCATAACGCACAGTTCTTTACGAAAATGGATATCCGGTCCGGTTATAACAATATTCGCATCCATCCTGATGATAGGTGGAAAGCTGCTTTTACCACGGAATTGGCCTCTTGAACCAAACGTCATGTTCTTTGGCCTCTGCAATTCCCCAGCAACTTTTCAAGCATACATGAATCGCACCTTTCAACAAGAAATCAATGAAGGATGGATGGTTATCTATATGGACGATATCCTGATTTTCTCTACGACAATGGCAGAACACCGTGAACGGACCAGACGAGTTTTGATGAAAATACGAAAAGAACACCTGTTCTTGAAACCGGAGAAAATGCACCTTCGATGCAGAAGAAGTGGAATACCTCGGAATGATAATTCGCCCCGGACAAGTTGCTATGGACACCGCCAAGACCAAGGGAATCTCCGAATGGCCAATCCCGAAATCTGTAAAAGATGTTCGGTCATTCCTCGGTTTTTGCAACTTCTACCGCACGTTCATTTCCCACTATTCTGACATCGCCGACCCCTTATCGATTTAACAAAGAAAGATAAGGCTTTGAATGGTCAACCGAATGTATGGACACCTTCGAAGAATTGAAACGACGCTTCACTTCCCAACCGGTACTCCGTAACCCTGATCCTTCCCGACAATTTGCCATTGCTACCGATGCTTCACTTGTAGCAACTGGGGAGTTCTCCTGCAGACTGATGAGAATGGTGTTTATCACCCATGTGCATACTCTCACAGTCTTTGAACCCCGCAGAACGCAATATCAGATCTTTGATCGGGAACTCCTTGCCGTGATCCGGGCATTGAACGAATGGCGTCATTATCTCGAAGGAAACCCACACCCCGTCCTGGTATTCACCGACCATAAGAACCTTCTGTACTTTAGAAGTGCACAGAAGCTCACCCGTCGCCAAGCACGTTGGCAATTGATTTTGTCTATTTACGACATCGAACTGCATCACGTTGCAGGTACTAAATTAGCAGTACCTGATGCACTATCCGCCGGCCTGATTATGACTCTGGCAAAGACGATAACGAGGACCAGACTCTCCTCCCTGACGCTCTATTCGTTCGTCTTATTGACACCGATTTGAAGGATGTGCTGTCATCCTCTGACCCCCTCGACGACCCTGTCTTCAAGACGGCGTCTGATGCCCTTGATGGCGTGTGCCTTCCCCCTATGAAATCGGCACTTTCTGACTGGAAGATTGAGGAGAACGTCCTCTATTTTAAAAATCGCGCCTACATTCCACCGGCGCATCGTTCCGATATCCTGAAACGATATCATGATCATCCTACCGCGGGACACCCGGTAGATTCAAAACTGAAGAACTCGTAAACGGAAGCCTGGTGGCCTGCATGGGCTCTTATATTCGGAAATACGTTGAGGGTTGCGCCCTTTGTCAGCAAATGAAAGCGGATACCATCCCGTTCGACCCCCGCTCACGCCTATTCCCTCTCGGCTGTTCGCCCGTTCTCTCAGGTCTCTGTCGACCTTATCACTGACCTCCCTGTCTCTGGAGGCTTTGACAGTATCATGGTCGTGGTAGACCATGGCCTTACGAAGGGGGTAATTATTATCCCTTGTTTGAAAACCATCACTTCAGAAGGTGTGGCTAAGCTATTTTTAAAACATGTCTACCGACGATTTGGACTCCATGACAAAGTCATCTCGGATCGAGGACCGCAATTCCTATCTCGCTTCTCAAAGGAACTTGCCCGACTTCTTGACTACGTCATCGCTCCATCCACGGCTTACCACCCACAGACTGATGGTCAAACGGAAAGGCTAATCAAGAACTTGAAACATACCTCGCATTTATTGCCGTAACAACCCTGAAGATTGGGTAGAACACCTACCAATCGCCGAATTCGTCCATAACCACCGAAAACACGATGCAAGGAATGCATCACCCTTCTATTGATGATGGGATATGAACCACGCGCCATCCCTCACCTTATCCCTGATTCATCAGTCCCCGCAGCAGAAGATCGAGTACGATCTTTGCAGAAGATAAGAGAAGAAGCATCGCCTGTCATAACATTGCAATGCAGACAATGGCCGAACGATCCCGAGGAGATAAGTACACCCCATGGAAGATCGGAGATAAGGTTTGGCTATCTGCCGCTAATCTTAGACTCAAACTCCCATCAAGGAAATTGGCACCGAAGCGATACGGACCTTTCCCGATCATCGACGTCTTATCTCCTATCACGTTCACACTCAAACTCCCCCACAGTGGAAAATTCACCCCACGTTCCATGCTTCTGTCTTATCGTCCTATAGCGAAACGGACGTACACGGTCCAACTTCCCGAACCACCACCTGACATCATCGAAGAAGAAGAAGAATATGAAATCGAAGCGATTCTTTCTCACAAAGGAACCGGCAATCGCCGACGTTATCTTGTTCGTGGAAAGGATACTCATCGGGAGATAACGAATGGCTCCCAGAAAAGAATTGAAGAACTCCGCTCGAATCTAAATGCTTATAAGAAGCAACACGCCCTTTGATTTTCTTCAGTCAAATCAACTCGCGTCAAGCACCTGATTAACTAAACCTCGAAATGTCTTTCCCCACTGCCTACATTCCCCCATCACCTTCCACCAATGACTCCGACTCTGAAGAAGAACAATACGGAACCCTCACCGCAGAAATTGATAACCAATCCTACATTGAAGCCCTATCCTCTGTGAAGGACATGCCCTCGAAATCGACAGAATTCTCACCGAAAGAGGTGCCTTCCCTGCCCGACTCATCGTTAACATCATCCGCACCGCAGCCCTTATCGAAGCCACCGCTAAAGAAACTACAGAAATCACACTCCGTCACCGTTTCATTCATCTTCAAAAACGCATTCGTGCTTACGCTATGCTGTTGCTTCCCGATTCTTTTAAGAATGATGTTGAAGAAGCTATTCACATCATTGCCGAACGTCGAGCAGGCGTTGCTCGACCTCCCTCTCCGCAAAGAGATACGCCACTTCCTGTTCCAGCACCCCTTCTTCGCGTAGTTATTCTACTTGATGCCTTTACTGGCCTATACACTGCTGTGCAAGAAATTGGGCAACTCACCAACACAGTCGTCGATACCATCCAGCAATCAGTCGCTGAGACCAGGACAGCCAGAAACCTAGTAGAAGAAGCCATCGCTGACTTACAACAAAGCAAGATGACCTTGCATCCCCTCGAACACCATCCCCGATTGAACAATCACGCCATCGCCCCAGTCACCCATGACCATCCGCATGGCTATATGAACCTGCACAGAGGAACAGTTAGGCCGCTAAACTATTAGGTATCCTGCCACCGAGTTGGTAACACTCGGCCCTCGACTTCGCGACCTCCATATTCATCCCCCTATGTCTATTCCATCGTCATTCGGTCCTATGGATCCCGTTTCACCAGTCTTAGTAAAAGACTTCGGTATCACTCCCCCTCTTCCTCCACTGAACTTCTTGCGGCTGCCGAACGAGCAGTTACCCCAGACCTTCCACATCGCATACACATTATCCACCGCCCAACAAGCGCAGCTTAACGAGCCAATACCCTTGCCTTAAAACGTATGAGGAAGAATAAGGGAAAGAAGCGCGCCAGATCCACTAGCCCCACACCCATTATCTCTCCATCTCCCTTACGCCAGTTCATTCCAACCCTGATGAGAATATGAATGCCGCATCTGTGGCTTGCTAGGGCATCGTCAAAAGAATTGTGCGGAATATCAGTGCAAGGTTTGCAGATATTGGTCGCCTACCCACTTATCCCTTTACTGCCTCACCGCGTTGGACCCCTCCTTTCGAGTTAACCTGGAAGGATGAGGATTCTACGACGCACTTCGTACTTGGGAGAAGCAGCTGACGATGAACGTATTCAGCAGAGAAAAGAAGGACTCTAAACGCGCGCTGGTCTGAAGAAGCCAAGTACATGATGAGTGGATCCTTTGCTGATGAAGACTATGAGTTAGCGATGATCCCGTTTACTATGCGAACCAAGATGAGTAAAGTCGGTGACTTTACGTGTAAAAGGGGGTAATGTTACAATCGTACGTGCCCTATTCATTTTTACTTCATTTACCTTGTATATTATGTAACATGACTCCGACTCATATGCTCAACGCATCTGTACTATAGTTGCCTTCCTTCTTAGGATACGCACTTACATTCTCACGTATCCTTGGTCTGTGCGCACATATTGGCCTATTTAAGCACAGTGTACTTGTAGTAGATTCCCTACTTTAATCTTACTGGGTTTTACCTGGAATCTCCTTCGCTTAGGTCTCCAACCTAAGTCGTCTTGAATCGTCTCTAAGTCTAAGCACTCCTTAGTCTTAGTCTCTATTCTCGCGGATACCTCTTGACTTGTCTTGAGGCTGAACCCTTGATCGTACTCGGAACGCGTTCCTTGTACTTTCACCTTGTCCTCTTCTGGACATTGTAAGAACTCCCAGCAGACCGCCTGTGTCTTTTCACTGTCGCTGGTGACGCCACCCCAGTTCGTAACATCCGGGACCAAGGGCTATGTACGAAGTGTAACGGAAGTCTATTAGTTAATGCACAGCGATCAGTAAGCATGAATCAGAAATGAACACAGGAAAGGATCAGTAACACAGGACGGAAATATAAAAGCCGGAATACCGGAACAGGAGGAATGACGAAAGGAGATAGACGCAGATATACACAAGGGAGTTAAGGTGCGAGAAGTGAGCACATTCGGATGGGTGGTCCGGACAGGATCTGTGGACCGGACGATATGGAATCGATCGATCTGATCGGATATGGTCGATCTGAGATTAGAAGTATGGTATATGACAGTATCCCCCCCTTAGGGCCGAACCCCTGAGGCACAAGAAGCGTCGATCCGGATCGGACAAGATTAATGCGAGACGATGGGGAAGTTTGATGGTTGTAGTGCTGAGTCTGTAATCCGACAGATATACGGACGTCAGACGTCCGAAATGATTCCTACCCCCACTTCATATCCTTGTTAACAAAACTTGTCTCCAAACATGTCTGGAAAGAAATCCGATGCCCCTAAGTCTGCTGCTGACCTTGTGGCGGATCTGGAACAGCAACTGGCGCTGCTAAGGCTGCAGCGGAAGCCGAGGCGGAACGGAAGCGAAAGAGGCGGAGGAGCGGAAAAGGCAGGAGGAGTTGAAGCAGATTGAGTTGGCGGAGATCCGGAGGGAAATGGAGGAAAAGAGGCGGAGGCACTGATTGAGGCTCGGGTGAGTGCTGTGGACTCTTCCAGATCCGGATATTAATGGATTGGCAAAGGCCAAGGCTGCTCCTGCGTCTGGAGCAAAGGATGGGTACTGCTCCCGTTGCGTCACTAAGGGCCGGATGTGCCAGTGGGGTGATGCTGAGAAGAATGCCATGGTGAGTCGTCCAAAAACTTCGGATCCGCTGATTTCGACGTTTCGTAGATTAAGTCCTGTGACGTCTGCCGGAAGGACAAGGCCACTTGTCCTGGAAGGCCCGGATTCGTTAAGGGCCCAAGGGCCGGAAGAGGCAGCGTCCTGCTGGTACTCCGTCTCCGAAGGGCAAAGGCAAGCGCCGTCAGAGGAGTCCTACTCCGGATGTGGCGGACGCGGATGTCTTCTCTAATCCAGTCACTATCGAAGGTACGGATGAGGATTTTGTGGAGTATGATGATCAGGCTTGGGTGGCCGCTGCTAATGGCATCATTGCTGAGTTGGCGCGGACCAACGGACTTCTCCAAGATGGTATTGCGCGGCGGAAGGGAGTCGGATTGCCATGGAGCGGATGAGCTCTACCATGGAGGCCTTCCTCCAGCAACAGAGGGAATTCCAGGCCCTGCTCATCGAGGAAATCCGGACCGGATTTAGGCTTTCCGTTTCTGCCGGATCCGACAAGGATGGCGCTGGTGAGGAGATTGGGGAAGAGGTGGCGGATGAGAATGGAGGAGAGATGGCGGATGGGACTGGGGAGGAGACTGGGGGTGCCGGAGGTGAAATGGAGACTGGTGCTTAGTCCAGATCCGGATTTCCGCTACTGCCCTCAATGTACTTATATTTCGTTATGTACTTTTCAAGCAATGGGACCAGGCTTGTCCGGATATGCTGAGTGGAAATCCGCTACGAGATCCGATGCATTTCCGAGTTCTGTGGCCAGTAACCAGGAAGTTTCTTCGTCCGTTCCTTCGTATCCGGACCAACGGACGAGGTATAGAAGTTGGCAGTGGTGCCTACGACGGTCCAGTTTAGAGTCCAGGATTTCGGATATCTCGTACTCTGGTTCTCCGTCGACTTCGACTGGTGGCGGAGGAGGTTGGATGCGATTAGGAATGGTGTTCGGAACTGCTGGCTCTAACTGCGAGACATGGAAAACAGGATGTACGGAACGCATAGAATCCGGAAGTCAGATGGCGAAGGAATGAGTACCCGGGCGGATATAATTTCGAATGGTCCCAAATTCTTTTCCGAAAGTTTCTTCGACGGACGAGTGGAGCGGAAGTACTTGGCTTTGACGAAGACTTGTTCTCCAATCCGGAAGTCTGGAGCAGGCTGTCTTTTAGCGTCCGCAGGTCCTTGATAGCGTTTCTGAGCTTCGGACATCTCATCTCGGAGGAACTGGTGAAGTTTGTTAAGGTCTAGGGCATATTCCTGGGCACGGATGGAGGATAGGTCGCGTTCCGGATGGATGGAAATGTTCGGATGATAACCTTTATTGGCGAAGAAAGGTGAAACTCCGGTAGTGGCACTCGGAGCGTTATTGTATGCAAACTCTGCGAGGGGCAGTAGCTCGGACCAGTTGTCCTGCTGATAGTTGCAGTAGATCCGGAGGTACTGTTCCAGCGTTTGGTTGGCACGTTCTGTTTGTCCGTCCCCTTCGGGATGATATCCGGATGTGAAGTGTAGGACCATGTCCAATGCCTTTCCTAAGGAACGGAAGAAGTGGGATACGAACTCTGTTCCTCGATCCGAGGTTACATGGGATGGGACTCCATGCTTAGAGAAGACATGGAGGAGAAATAGGCGGGCGAGATCAGGAGAAGTAATGGTGTCGTGGGTCGGGACAATATGGCTTGCTTGGATAGCGATCTATGATGACGAGGATGGCTGTAAAGCCGGATGAGTCCGGAAGTTGTTCAATGAAATCCATAGAGATGGAATTCCATGGTTTTTCTGGGACGGGAAGTTGCTTGAGTAGTCCGTAGGGCTTATGTCTCGGAACTTTGGCTCGGGCGCAGGATGTGCAGGATCTGACATACTCTTTGACAAAGGCTCGTACTCCGGGCCAGGTATAGTTGCGTCGGATGAGCTCGAGAGTACGATTCTGTCCAAAATGTCCGGATAGGGGGTGGTCATGGCAATTCCGGAGGATGCGAAGTCGTAGATCATTGGTATCCGGAACGTAGATGCGGTTGTCACAACAAAGGAATCCACCATCGTCTATTGTCCATCTCGGATCTGAAGGAACCGGAAAATGTGTTTGTGCAATGGGGTCATTAGGGAGTGCTATCAGAATGTCTTTCCGGAGGTGTTCGGTGTCCATAAGAACAGCTGCTCTAAGGACTGGAGTTGCTAAAATGGAAGCTCGTAGGGACGAAGCTAATTGTTCCGAAGCAAATATTGGACGGAGGTTGTGAGGGTTAATCTGAGCGTAGTCCTTATCCCCCTCTTTAGGGTAGACGTCCCATCGTCTAGTGAGGGAATCTGGCTTGACTCCGAGTCTTCCAGGACGGTAACGGATAACGAGGTTGAACTGATGGAGGAACTCGGACCAGTGGGCCTGACGACGGATAGCAGTTTGGTGGTAGAGAAATACTCAAGGTTCTTGTGGTCCGTGACAACATCTATAGGCTCGGACGAGCCTTCTAGGTAATGGCGCCAGGTTCGGAATGCAGCATAGATGGCTAGTAGTTCCTTATCATGGACATCATAGTTGAGTTCAGCACCGGACAGTGTCCAGGAGTAAAATGCCACCGGACGAAGTTCCGAGTCTGGGCACACAATGGATAGTATTCCAGCGATAGCATAATCCGAGGCATCAGTTTCCACAACTATAGGAACATTCGGAATCCAATGCGTTAGCACCGGAGCGGACGTGAAGGCTTTCTTGAGTGCATTAAATGATTTCCGGCATTCCTCGGAAAAGTCCCAAGTGACGCCCTTGCGAGTGAGTCGAGTAAGGGGAACCACGATATCCGAGTAGTTGAAGATGAAACGACGATAGAAATTGCGAATCCGAGGAAGGATTGGATGTCCTTGACTTTCCGAGGTTCTGGCCAGTCTATGATAGACTGGATTTTCTCGGACGACATTGTCAAGCCATCCGGAGATAGGAGGTAACCAAGATATTCGACGGAGGATGAATGGAATTCACATTTCTCGGGTTTGGCATATAGTCGGTGTTTATGGAGACGTCGTAAAACTTCTCGAACATGTTCCTTATGACTTGCAAGGTCTTGGGAATAGATAAGGATGTCATCCAGATATACAACAACACATACGTCCAGCATATCGGCAAACACGCTATTGACAAAGTGCTGGAAAGCTGCCGGAGCATTCATGAGGCCTTCCTGGCATCACCAACCATTCATAGGAGCCATAGCACGTACGGAAGGAAGTCTTCCACTCGTCTCCTTCTGTTATCCGGACGAGGTGATATGCAGATCGGAGATCAATTTTGGTATAAACTTTAGCGCGGCTCGGGGAGTCTAGGAGGTCGGCAATGAGGGGTAACGGATATCGGTCTTTCTTGGTGATGTGGTTAAGGCCGCGGAAATCCACACAAAGGCGGAGGGATCCATCCTTCTTTTTGACAAATAGGACGGGGGCTCCGTGGGGAGAAGATGAGGAACGGAGGAGTCCGGACGAGATGTTTTCATCAAGGAACTTCCGGAGGGCCTCAAGCTCTACTGGAGAAAGAGAGTATATGGTTCCGAGAGGTGGACTAGCCCCTTCTTCCAACTCAATCTTGAGATCGTAGGGTCGATGAGGGGGAAGTTGTCCGGCTTTGCCTTTGTCAAAGACATCCGCGAATTCGTGGTAATCAGAAGGGATTCTGGAGAGGTCTGGAGGATCGGATGATACGGATGCGGATCGAAGATTTACTTCGGAGGGACGGAGGTAGATGCTGAACTGAGTAGATCCTTCTAACTTGCAGGCACGGCAAAAGGCCACTGCGTTTATCAACGATATGTTAGGGACTGAAGTACCAGCGGAGGGTTCGGATTTGGTCAGAGGCGGAGTCTCTGCCACGGATGGGGTGCTCTGAGGCAACGGAGATATTGGAGGGGAGGAATCTTCCTTGGGTGGAATACCCGAAGGTAACGGAGGTGTCGGATTGGATTTTCCTGCCATGGACGGTGTGTCCGGAGGCAGCGGTGATGCGGATGGGGTTAATGGCATTCCCTGTTCAGTAGTTCGGAACTCGATGCTGCCCAATACCCAGTCAATCAACGGATTGTGTCGGGTGAGCCAGCTATATCCGAGAACGATATAACATGAGGAATCCAAAGGGGTGATGTAGAACGTGTCGGAAGTGATTACACCGGAGGAGAATCGGATGGATAAGATTATGGCTTCGACAATATTGTTATTGCATGTACCATCAAATAAACGGAGTGGAAGCGGAGGAATCTGATAGGTAGGAATTTTATGTTTTCGGATGAAATCAGTGTCTATGAAGCAGTGGGAGGAACCACAGTCTATGAGGGCCGGAAAGTCAGATATATTGGAGAAAGATGGAAGAGAGACATATGGACACAGAGAGTTCGGATCAGGAAGAGTTACAGCGTTGAGTCGTAGTTCCATTGCACGGGTTGGGCCAACGCGACCCTCATCCTGTATGGAGTCAGGAGGGTCGCGGACTAATTTTTTGCCTCATCCGAGGCTTCCGGTTCCGTTTCCGGAGTGAGCACGGTAGCGCGGCCTTTGGCAGCGCATGAAGTGGATTTGGTGCATTCCCGGCAGTGTGACCAGGTCCGCCACAGAACATACAGAGCCTTTTGTCAATACGCCTCTGACGCTCCTGGGTGGTTAGCTTTCCGTCCGCACCAACAACGCTAGGAAGATCCAAAACTTTCGGGGCAGAGGATGTTGTGGAGGATGTGGGTTTATTGAATTTGGGCGTATCGGATCCGGATGAGTTGGAGTTCGTCCGGTCGGATGTTGACTGCCTGGGAGGATTGGAAGAGGTGGTTCTACTCTCTCGGGTGACTTCGCCCCTCCATTCCCAGTAACGGGCGTCGATGGTCTGGGCGAGAGTCTTGAACTCCGAAAGGGTAGTGGGCTTACCCATGCAACTAATCTCATCTTTGATTCGGGCCGGAAGTCCATTGTAGAATTGGCGTCGTAGGGCTCCGTCTCCCCATTCGCGTACTTGGGAGGCAAGTCGCTGGAATTCTACAACGTACTTGTTGATGCATTGTCCGTCACGCATGTGGAGTTGTTCTAACTGCATCTCTGCGTCTCCGGAGGGATCGTGTGGTCCGAAATTGGTTTGGAGCTCGAGCATGAACTCGGAGTAGTCATCCATCCAGTCTGGACGGTTGCTATATCCGTCCGAAAGGAGATCCGGTTCAAACCACTCGAGAGCCATACCCTTAAGGTAGGATTGGGCGAAATTGACTTTAGCGCGTCCGGAACGGAAAGCGCTAGGTTTGCTCTGGAAGTTGAGCTCACATTGGACGAAGAATGCCCGGAGCTTGCGAGGTTCAGACCCATCGAAGGTATCTGGCTCATGGATTTTGACTTTGCTATCATCCGAGGTGGGGGTGCGACGGCTACTGCGAGCGAGGTGATTAATGGCTACGGATAGTTGGGCTAGGACCCGGTCCTGAGGGCTCAGGTGGATTTTATCTTCTTCGTCATCCAGGTCCTCATTGTCCGGATCATCACTTCATCATCTGGTGGGTTACTGCGCAGCTCATCATCAAAGCGAATGGTCGGGCGCGAATTGGATCTGGGTTATCCGGGTTCTGAGTTGGTGTTATCGGATCCGGTCTGGCTTGACGAGCGGAAATACTTTGACCTATGTCGCTCATGCTTGCGCGGCGTTGAGAGAAACTGGTGAATGTTTGGACGATGGGTGTGGGATCTCGTTGGATCGGACCAAGTCCGGCTCCTCAGAGAGTGTTTTGAGTTTTACGGGGAGGCATGATATGGAATGGTTTTAAAAGTTACTCGGAAAGGTTTGAGTTCGAATATACTGTTAAGACCGTACTCAAGGGTAGAGAGATCCGAAGGGCTTTGGCCTCAGTTCGTGCACTGTGCCCCTTTCTCGAGTAATGCCCCTTATTTCAGGGAGGAGTTTATTCGTCCGAAGACCCGGAAGGAGTTGCGTGACGGATCCGGGTGTCCGAAGGTATCGGATATGATACGTCCGAAGGTTATTCGGAACATAAGAAGAGGACAGGGATTAAGGCTAGCTTCAGAACGAGTTCCTAACTAGAAACTAACGGAGGTAGACTATCCGAAGATAGAGTCGGAGATATAGACTATAGGAATCAATCCTAAGTCTCGGAAGGTGACTTAAAGCGGAAAGTGGCTTAAGTCCGGAGGAAACAGAATGAGTAGAATCTAAGATGATATTCGAACTAAGGTTCTACGGAGATCTACAAGTGGTTTATATACTGTAAGTATCTAAGACGGATAATCAGCAAGTCCGGGACCGAGGGCTATGTACGAAGTGTAACGGAAGTCTATTAGTTAATGCACAGCGGATCAGTAAGCATGAATCGAAATGAACACAGGAAACGGATCAGTAACACAGGACGGAAATATAAACAGCCGGAATACCGGAAACAGGAGGAATGACAAAAGGAGATAGATGCAGATATACACAAGGGAGTTAAGGTGCGAGAAGTGAGTACATTCGGATGGGTGGTCCGGACAGGATCTGTGGACCGGACGGATATGGAATCATCGGATCTGATCGGATATGGTCGGATCTGAGATTAGAAGTATGGTATATGACAGTGAGCTTACTCATCCTTTTTACTAAGTAGATTACAAATAAAGTTCAAATCTTACAAAGATCTTACAAAGCATGATAAATCATGACAAAACATGATGAGTCAAGTCTGAAAGTCTTATAAATCATCAAATTTGAGAATAGAAAGTTCTGGAATCAAATGAAAGGGGATAGAATATGAAGGAAGTAAATCAAAGTAAAGTAAAGTAAAATATATATAAAAGACAATTAAAGTGTGAGCAAAAATATGAGACAACTTAGAGATATAGTATGCACTGTTGGATCTTTCCTATCACTCCTTCTTATATATTAGCTTGGTATGAATCTCATACCATGTATGACACTGCCAGTAATTCTTTTTGTCAATTTGATACCTGCTCCCATTTTGAAGATCAATGATGCATGAAATGATGCAGAGGTCGCCATGGTAATGAAGAAAGAACTGTCAATAGGAGAGAGAATTATGGCCAACAATGACACAAAGGATGACATCAGTGTTCACAACATGCAGCAACACATGCATGGCCAACGATGATACAAAGGATGACATCAGCATTCACAAACACACAGCAACACATGCACAAAAAAAACACAGCATGACAGGGTGGATGCAATAGCACCTGAGCCAGCAGTTATGCATGCTTTATTATATTAGATATTCTATTTATTTCAGTCAGAGTCAATATATTTTGTATACCCCGTAGAATGAAGATCAATACATATATCAGCCATTTTTTTAACCAAATTTTCACTTTCTATCACAGTCTATGCAGAAAGTTCAGAGCTTTAATATGAACCCATCAGTCATCAAATTCAGTCCACAGGGTCAGGAGATATTGCAATTTTAGTGTTTATAGGAGGTCTAATCAAACAATATATAGCAGACTAAGGATAGTAGAGACTAGAATTAGATTATAAAACTAGTAATTTCAGAAAGTCTCTGTGCAGCTTGTACAGCTTGTACAAGCTGTACAAGCTATAATGAAATTGGTAGTTTGCTGATGTCAAATGCTGGTAAATGGACATGAATCTCCAATTCACTAGAAAAGTATACAAGCGGTCTGTATAGAAGAAGACTAATACAATGTAAAAGAACTTGCTTGTGAAGGGCTCAGACATTCCATACTGTACCATTTCATTCAACATACAGTTATCAATCAGTATTTGAGACACGAAATTGAAAAATGAAGTACCGTACCTTTAAAATACTTTATAAAAACTCTGTTATATTTTTCCTAGCAAGTAGTATATGTCAAAATTGCATATCTGAAGTTTCAGAGAAAAATATACAACTGTTTGTGTATGTCATTCAAAACAGTGAGGAAACCTCTTTTTTGCCCATTAGCACTCCATGAGACATGTGACTCATTAGCTAATCTTTGCTTATCGAACATTAGCAAAGTCATTATCAGTTGCACACTCTGTCTCAATCGCAGTCTCCTTGCATCAATATCAAGTCCATTGATAGTGTTAATGGTCCAGTCTTCACGAAGCTCATTCCCTACAATATTATTATGCCAACTGGCAAGTTTCAGAAGGTAATGTGTCTCAATATTCTTCAATTGACACTAATACTGACACAGTGCATACACAAAGATTTTCGACTGCCGCTGCTGACCTGCCAGCTGCCTCGACATGTTGGGTCTATGAGGGTGAGTGTCCATTGACTAGTCTTCATCACTGGCATCTGAAATGCCATCAAGATCAAAGCTTTCCCCACTACTAGATGCTGCATCCTCACATGCCACATTCAGTGCTGGCCTTGGAATAGGGCCACGCAACTTTCCCAAGACTGGTTTTGCCTTACTGGATTTCCACCCCTCTGCCTTTGCCCTCAACTTATCCTTGTTCCACTTCTCCAAAGCAGTGTGGTACTGTGCTCTTTGTTCCTTGTTCTCTGTCTTGTGCTCATCTTCAAGATGTTTCCACACTGCCAGTCCTTCGGCTCTCTTCTCACGTGCTTCTTTCCTCATCTTCTTCTCAGTGACACATTTTTTCTGCTTGCATTCAAATTCAACAACTTTCTTATAGAACTCATCACCGGAAAGGAATCATGGCAAAACATCACCCATCATTTTTTTTTTCTCCTTCCCTTTTCACTTTTTTGCTTCCTGATTTGCAAGCTGTCCATGAAGGACCTTGCAATACCTCTCATTTAGGATATTTGTGGCCTGAAGCTTGAGGACATGGCACTTTAGCATGACATTGGTGGCTTCTGTTTTGTGGAGCAATGCAAGCAGTAAATTCTTGTTCGAGGTCTTTGGTTCGATGGCAAAAGGGTTTTTTTTTTGATGGGGGAGATAAGGTGGGTAGTATTGTGTTCCAGTTGTGTCTCCAAAGTCAAGGGGACTGATGAGACAAGTCCTGACAATGAAGTCTCTTGTAGTTTTTCAATCAAGGACTTGAGCTCAGATTGCATGGTTGTCACAGGTTGTTGAATATGTGTTGCTGCAGCTTTGGTGTAGTCACAATCATCTCTGTGGTTGTTGTGTTTTGTTGACAGCTTCCCAAGAAGGTCTGCAATAATTCTCATGGGCGTCGATGGCATGATGGGAAGCTGACCCTTGCATGATGTTTCCTTACTAGGGCCATCATCTCATTAGTGATGACATCTCAATTGAATGGCAAGATCCCAGTCTTCTGAAATGCAGTGCAAATAAGGTCTGGTGTGAGTGTGCGAAGGTGAGCCCATCCATAAATTGACAAGAAGTTACTTTCATAACACCTTCTCCTTTTGTTCTCTCCCACTTATCTCTCTCGTCGCTCCAGTGTCTCTTCAAGACTGCGAAAACAACCACATCTAAACCCTGATAGACATGTGTTGCATGTGCAGGATAGCATATCACATGGATGTGATGGGCATGTGCATATTGGAGGAATCCTCTGGTATAGTGGAATTGTGTCCATTGACGATGAGGAGATGATCATGACCATCTGCCTTGTCCTTGGTGCATTTATCAAAGTCTTGGATCCATGCTATGCCAATCTCACCATCAGTCCAGCCTTTCTTTGAATATCCAAGGCTATTATCATTGTCAGGTAAGGCTTATTCATTCACATTGACAAGAACTACTCACGATGCATGTGCAGGATTATCTTGCTTCCATTTGACTTGGTATGCATTGCCATTGCCTTTAAAGATGACTGCGGGAGGACTTGATGTTCTGTTGGCACATATTGTGACAATGACAGTCACATTTTCCTTGCTTCTGGTTCTCTGCTGATACTGTGGCCCAGGTTTACAGCTCCCAATGACTCATTCACCCTCACCCGATTGTGGCAAGATCCCAATCTCATCAACTGCATGTATGCAATCCTCAGCAATGTCATATTGGTCCAAAACACCCTCCAAGAGATCAAACCATGCCTTGTTTGTGTTCTCGTTGACTGCATTTTGAGTCTAGCAGAGCTGACCGTGATGTTTTAAAGTGTTTGGAGTGCTTTTCGACAAAGCAGTGTGTCCAACACTTTCCAACCCCAGGAAAGTCATTACCCAGGTGAGCATGGCAGATTTTGTTGATGTGTTCTCGAAGTCATTGGTGACTATGTGGAAATCCTCAATTACCTATCTCCTCTATGTATGCAAGTACTTGCTTGGTCTCTTCTTCAGAGAGCCATGACTTTACAGCATTTATTTCTGCTTGTGACCTCTTTCCAGCTGCAAGGCGTGCAAGTGCAGCATGAGACAGCTTGATGTATTTGCCTGTGGCCTCAAAATTCATTTGTTCAAAGTCTTTGGCAATAGTCCATAATCCACAATGTTTTATACCCAGCTTTTTTGCTAACTCAGCACAGTATGCAGAGACTGCTTTAGACATGAGATCATCATGAGCCTTGCGAGCATCTTGCTGTTTTTTGTGGCCAATTTCGCTCGACCAGGCATTGTAGTAGAGTTAGTGCCTCTGAAGTCCGGTCCCAAACCTAGGTTCGAACTTGAACCTTTGTGGACTGGACCATTCTCAAACCGGCAACAAAGCCTCATGTTTTTGGTAAGGTTTTCTGTTTAAGCATTGTGCTTGCCCATTGGCTTATGGTCTTCCCCCCCTTCTAGCCTACTTGCAGTAACTACATTGCCCTCATCCATGTTTTTCTCTTGGTCTCTTCAGCAATGCAACTTATCAAGGTGCTGGTACATTCACACATTCACTGTTTGTCATTGCTAACTTCTAATGTCATTTATTTCAGGACATATTGTCTGCACTTTTGATTCACCACACTGCTGTTCTGGCATTCATTCACACTCCAGTGTTTGCTGGTGCAGAATGTCCATGTATCAGGGCTTTATGGTGCGCAATCATTTTGAATTTAGTTAAAATATACTTACTTGTTGTATAAGTTGGCCATTTTCACTCCCTGCTACTGCTACCGCTGCCACCATGTCCTCCACACGTCGCGTTGATGGTTTGCTGAAAGATTTGCATACTAATACCATCAAAAAACTTTTCAAGCACCATTCTATCCAGTACCTGACCATCTCCCGCATCGCGAAGGATTACCTTGCCATCCAGGGATCTGCAGTTGCATCCAAGCATGCATTTTCAAGCAGCAGCATTACTGGGACCACACGTCGCAGCTGTTTGCAACCAGCAACATTCAAGGCTCTCCAGTTGCTCAAGAGTGCGTACCGTCAAGGCCACATTTCTGCAACATCCCAGGCTGAGTTTGCTGCTCCTTATGATAACCACATTGTCGTCAAGGAAGAGTTTTAGTAAGTTATTCATACTAGCAAGTTTTGTTCTCATTTTTTGTCAATTTTAATTTTTTTTGCAATTCAAACAATGGTTCAAGAGTTCAAATGTGTTCTGAACCTGAACTGAACCCTTCAGAATGTGTTCGAAGGCATCTGGTCCAAGGTTCAGCCACCATCCTGAACCTGACCAATGGTCGAGTTCAGGGTTTGCAGACATAGGCCCATGAACCTGACTGAACCAGACTTCGGAGGCACTAAGTAGAGTAACAAGAGGTTTTACAGACTGTGTAGTTACTGTCAAGCAGAAGACACACGTGAACTGTGTCTTGGCACTCCGAACAGTAGTGGAATTTGAAGTAGCTTACACCACCTAAGATCTACAACGCTGGGAACCTCCTGTGGATATATGTATATGTCAATAATATTCATGAATGTGTATACATAAGGCCTTTGATGTTCCAGGACAAGCATAATTATATCAAATGAGTTAGGGCTTAAGTGAGATTGTGCTGCAGAACCTGACTCAACTTTGGCCGAACAGCAGCCACACTTGCCAACACACTTTTCATCACCACACACTTAATTCTTGATGTTGAACAGCTTGAATACATGTTATGGACAGCTTAAATACTTGACAATACAGTTATTATAGTTTTGTGCACCATCACACTGTTGAATATTGAACATAATATAATTTAAATTTTGAAAGAGCTAAAAAAGCTAACTAAGACTTCAGACAGTACAAACGTGCATCTCGAGCAAAATTTCGCAGATAAAGTTTGGGCAAAATTTGATGCCATGTAAGAGGCAAGGTAAATGGAGGTATTATTGAGGCCATAAAGTGAGTTGTGGATGTGCGAGATGTATTTTGTATCATGGAGTGATAGTGTCTCACGGACCAACTGTACTAGTCGCGCGTCACAGAAGGTCCCCTGTGTCACACGTGACATTTCGGTTGGTCGAATTCATTTCTTAGTCTGCTTCCACTAATAATTGACTACACCATAACTATGTTTCTCGACTCAGTACTCAAATTTCACCGTCATCATGATGGCGCCAGAAGGTGTGGGAATACCAAGCATTGACCTGCTTGTTTCTTCTTCCTCACCCTTTGATATGTCGAAATTTCAAACATGTCACATCTGTTAATGTTGGCATATTATCTGCTGTCTCGGAGTTACAGACGCTGAAATCACAACCCACAGGTTCACTCGCCCGATCGACTAGACCGCCGATGCTAACAAGCTCTCTACGTGAGACTCGGCTACCACATTAACAATCTCTCATAAACATTTATCATGAAGTTCTAGACTCTAAAGCTCCGAGTTAGTGAAACGCCACGAGGGTGACTCATCCCCTTTTGTCGTTCGCGCACGCATCACAAAAGCGAGGTACCAAAGGGAATTATCAAGCGCGCATACTGACCGGTGATCTCGGATATTTGCGTGCGTATTATTGTTCAGGCTTGTTTCAGCATAGCTAGGTACCTCGACCTTTACCCTTCAACGGCGAGCGTACAGCGCATTACCCACGAGGCTATCAGAGTCACTGGTAGCGTTCGCATATCCTCGGATCCGACTGCTCCGGAATTGGGCAACTTCATGCACGGGTACTGATTGAAACCGCTAGACCTGCGTCTAGACGCAGGTCACGGCAGCACAGATTATCGAGTACGTGATATCTTGACGGTTTACCAAATATTTGGTTTATCTGGTCGATCGATACGACGCGGCCAATGCCATCCATCGTGGTTCGCGTATGCACGCGCAACCACCGTCAAGGATCCAGGCTACCCGAATTGGATTCGCGGATGGCAAAGTGTCCAAGGTCCTCACCCGCTTATGATGTTCCAGATTGCCTATCGTATGCGTGTTTCATTTCGTTTGAAAGCATATAAAAGCATCCCTGACCTCGTGGTATCAGATGAAGGCGCGTGTGTTCATGCAAGCATGAATTGAATGAGCCCCTGTGTATTATATTGTCTGGCCTTGTGGCGGGTCACGGCATTTCGTAATCTTTTCCTTTCAATTGCAAAAACAACTTCCGATCTAGATCCAGCAATCGAGTATCCTCGCTGTTCATATCTAGACAAGACATTAATCTTCCCTTTTGTGTTCATGAAGAGTTCATCCTGCATATTAGGTGATCTTATACCCTCAACCCGCGAAGATTCTGACAGCGCCAGGCTGTGTCCTGAGAATCTTTCCAATCGAAGGCAGCGCCTGCCACAATCGCAAGTTGGTGGGATACGACATTCCACATCAAAATACTGCGGAACGGGCAAAATTAATCTGTCGCGACCATCTTGTGAGTATAAATCGTAATAAAATGGTTTTTCCTATTATATGTGCACAGCGTATTGCTTGTTACTGGATTGTCACAAGATCACCCCGAACATCAGTCATACGCCCCTATCTCTCCAGTGGCTCGTTTTACCCCGCAACTTCCAAAACTTTGTTCGAATCATATCTCACGCTTGTTCTGTCAATATTTTAATGGCCAAAATCCCTCAGCGCTCTCCGCCTCATCCAAACCCCGCGTGATAATTAAAGTACATGATCAAATGGCTAAAATCCCGCCGGCAACGATAGACTCGTACATCATCAATCTGGCGAGGGACCAAGATAGACGTGTGAGATCTGAAGGAGTGAGTGTGTCGAGGTACGTTACTCGAGGCTCTCGTCGGGCAAAAATCCCTCTAGAGGATCGGGAATGGTTACACTCTGTAACTCTGACTTGATCCGAGAGTCAGACCCCGGAGTCCTATGTAACACGACCGACGTAGCTATCTCGTAAGTTTCTGGCTATATATGCTCCAGAGTCAATGTTGACAGGGTGCACACGTCTAGAACTGCGACTAGACGAGCTAGATTTGCTATCTCGGGTTCGGACGTTGCCTTTCCCTTTCACGTCATGGCTAACACTTTGTCTTAGTCTTCCCTGACCAATTGAACTCCTGTCCATGTCATGTCACTGAATGACCTCTTTGGTTGAGCTGTGAGCAGACTTTGGGGTCCTAACGCCTTGCAATTACGACATACCTGACGTATCACCATGCGCCTTCATCGAGTCAACGTCTTCCATCCCTTCCCTCTCAACTCAATAGATATCACACCAGCTCATGTTTCGAGTGACGTCATCGTTGCAATTACCTGACACGCAATTAACACCACCAGATATGCCATCAGGAAAACATTAACCGCTACGAGTGTTACAGAGTGCTTTGTAACACTCTGTGACGAATTACGTTTTCCTGATGTGCACTTCCTGGTCACACACGTTCCTCAATATCGACAACGACATCACGTATCATCTTCCAATGTTCTCCCAACTTGGTCTTTGCGTACTAAACGCATCATTCAATATCTGACCACGTCACACGTTCATCATCGCACTCACCGACTCGGAACCTATGAAGTCGTAATGCGATTATCCCAAACTTTTACCGGCGGTTAACATCAACGCCCGTACCAGGAACTCCTCCTAACTCCGCTGAACAACGACGACAACCAGTAACGTTACCAATGTTTCGGACGTCCACCACGCCGGACATCTTTTTAACCCGTGTCGAGAGTGCGTCACGGTCGCCGTCATATATACCGCGGCTCCTCGCTCCTTACGCAAGGTACGCGTAGATCGCTGTTTAAAAGTCGATTCTGGGCGTTTCAGATGTCCGCCAGTGTATTATAATAGACTCGGACTCTCAAGTGTTGCTATAGATAATCCGCTTTTACTTTAAACGTGCAGCTTCAAGTTCGCAGTACCTGGTCCTAAGCCTGATCGAGCAAGAGCGCGTCTTCTTTTCGCATCTGTCTTGTTGTTATATTAAATCAATACGACATGACATGTCTGCAGATAATATTAGGTGCATCATATGGGCGCTCTTCGGTTCGCGTTACGTCTGAAATCTTATCAGATCACAATCCCGTTATAAATCTTTCATGTCAATCGTGAGTGTCACATCAGATTTCTAAGCTCGTGTGGACGTTATCTTCTTTTGCACTGCCCAGTAGCGCAAACTGTCATTTATGTATGTTATATTATCAATATGCAATCTCATCCCCATGACGAGCACTATGGCATCGCCCCCCCACCCCAACTGATGGGCCCCAGTAGATCAAGTATCTACATCAAGAACCCGAGAAACGACGAAAAGAAGAGTCAGGAAAGCGAGACGAGACAGGTAAACTGCTGAAGGGTATAACTAATGCATTGCGTATGATCCATGATGAAATAAAAAGTCAAGTTGAGATGAGATAGTGTTTGGAAAAGAAAGAACAAGAAAAATCAAAGCAGACAACATGAGACGAGGAGAGCAAGTGATCATGGCTCCTCTCAGCACTGTAGTATGGCGACAAGACGAGACGATGCAAGTACACTGTGAAAGACGAGCGCAATGAGCTTCACTGTGAAGACCCACACACTGCACTGAATGACATACCGATGCCCTTGTTAAACAGGCCACACGATTGGATACAAGTTATATGTAGAGGTATACATTGATTTATAACTGGCGATTGAGGATGTCAAAGTAGATCAGGGCATATGGACCTGGGGGTTTGCGATGCAAGGGAAAGCAATGACTTGAAAAGCCATCCATGACGGTATCATTCCCAATCCGGGCTCGAAACATAAAGCCGAACCCTTGCCCCAGTTGGAGCCGAAGACAAAGAAGGAGATGGATATTCGATAGAGAAACACCAAATTGATGACAGAGAATCCCCACTTGACTTGATGGAGATAGTGATAGTGTCCATAAGACGTCAAAGACCTTGTGTTTGTGGCGATGAATGAACTGATAACGCCAGGTTCTGATTTAGTTCTGGCCGCCAAACAGGAGCCTAGTACGTCGGACACGAGCGAACGGAGATGAAGAAGGCTGACGACAAGTAGATCGACGCTAGACGCGAACCCCAAAATAGTACGGGGATGAAAATGGCACTATTGCGACTATTTTCAGTACAGGTCGCGCATAGATATGGAGGAGAAGTACTTTAGATCACCATTAATCAATCTCCATACCACAAAGATTCGAACACCCGGCTTGATGATATCCGGTGGGGGACATCATCCCACGTCGAAGAGACGGCGTCGGTGTAGTGAGGACAGTAGTATGCTCCATGGCACGATGGGTTAAAAACGATATTCGCGGGGATAAGATAGCAGTATTACGGCGGGCTGTAGGGTAGACGCGTCATGCGGCGGCGTAAGAGCATACATGGAGAGATTGAGTGATGATGTGACGGCGAGGACAGAGCAAATGGATGATATGGACAAGAAGAGCGGCAGAGCAAAGGAATATAGAAAGCAAAGGAAAGAGGGGCTAGACGGGCACGTTAATGGACGCCCTCCTTGTGCCTGCTTATCTTTTCAACTCCAGCGCCCAAGGATGTCTTTCGGCGATCCTAGTAGGTGGTGAGACGGGTAGGAGAAAGGACAGACAAGTGACGTACCTCTAATTCCTCGACCTCACTCTCGCTCTCGTCCTCGTCTTCCTCTTTCGGGGTGTCGTCTTCATCGCTGCTGCTCTCACTGGCTGTGCTTGGGCTCTTCTCGGCAGGCCGGATTGAGTCAGAAGAGATGCGTTTGTGGTGATGATGGATAGGACTCAATCTGACGGCCTCCAAGATGTAATCTGGAGATGCGGGTGGGAGGGTATCTATTGTGCTAGGAGGAGTTGTAGGAGCGGAAGAGGCAGCGAGATCAGTTCCTGTACTGTCCACTGCGGAAGATCCGTCGGTGCTTGTGCGCCGTGAATCCGTATCGAGAGCGAGCTCTGCGGCCTCTTTCTCTCGTGCGAGACGTTCTCTTTCGAGTTTCCGTTTCTTTACCCAACCCATGCCACTTCCGTCATCTTCATCCTCGACACCCACGCCATCATTCCTTCCCACAGGTGGAGCGGCGCCATGGCGGCCACCCACTTGAATTTTCAATGATTGAGCTTCAATGTGGGAATATAGAGCAGGAGCGCCCTTTGCCAGAACGGAATACTTTGAGTCGCTGCTGCAGTTCACGCTTCCCATGCCACCATAACCCCATTCAACGAATTCTGGTTCATCACGAACATTTGCAAAAGGGTTTGCTGGAGGATGATGTTTTGAACCGTACACGCGACCGTTGAGCATGCGCCTGCCTGACTTTGTGGGGGCAGTGAAGATGTTTTGGGAGACTGTATGACGACCGCCTCCTGAACCGAGTGAGTTTAATGATGTGCGTGGTTTTTGAGATGAGGAAGATTTTAGATGGGGAGTTGAATTTGTTCTGGTTATAGAGGAACCGAGCACGTGAGGTTGTGGGGTCAGGGAGCGGGTGAGGATACGGGAGGTACTGTCATCTTGGTGTTTTGTTGGTGGCGAACGATTGAATATCTGACGGAAAAAAGATGATGGTTTCGATTTTGGCTTTGTGGATGGTGATGGTGATGGTAGGGGTGGTGATGGTAGGGGTGTTGGCGTTGTGGTAGTGGTCGCGGTGTCGATTGATAGATCGTGCTCTGGTAGAGGAGCGAATCTGATACGACGATGTTGTATTTCTGAGGACGAACAGGTACTGGAAGATGAGGAAGGTAATTGTTGTGAGACTAGTCTTGGTGAGGGAGCTGGTGAATTCAATAAGATGCTGGTAGTACGGACTGACATGTTGGGTGGTGAAAAAGCAGCAAGCCCGACTCCATTATGCTCTTAAATGAATCAGTTATTGAATGAAAAAGGGTTTTCGGGGTCACGATGATCGATCTAGATCTAAAGAGGATTTGGTTCCGCTATAAAGTTTCTCTTAAAATATATTTCCTCGCGCGCTGGCAACGTTTTGTAATCAAAGAAACAATGTTTAGTCCGATATGCCGGTATCTTTAAGTCAGATCTCAGCCGGATGTCTACGCAGGCCTGTACATAATACTATTCCTTGGCACCCTCGGACCCTTCCGGTCCAAGCGATGTCATTGCTAATCCTCCCCCTCTGATGGAATTTTCAATCCTTACGAAACGAAACTTATCAATCATAGTCCGTACCTTTTCATGATGCGGGTTCCGAATCCGCAGTCCTTCAAGTTGTTGACTCACTTGATCCGCTTTAAACCAAATCAAAATTTTATTGAGAAGTGAAGTACACCGCCGCCGCAGTCATGAAGGTCATGCCCACTCCTTGTCTCTACCCTTGACATCGCTACTACACTATCGCCATGCCAAGTTTATTTAATCACAAATCTGTCAGACAACTACTCAAGCGCCCCTCAGTCTGCGCTACCAGCGCACGAACGCCGATCATTCTATCCCCTTCCCTGCTACTACCACCCTTTCACTTGCTCGTCTGCCTTGCTCTTCTTCTTGCTTTCCCTTCGAGTGTTCGCGTACCAGCCCTGATCCAACGGTTTCGGGCCCGGTGGCTTTAGTTTTCACATAGCGCGATATCTCCGAAAACCTTAGGCGCAACGTTAAAGGGGTATCGTTATTCCACTTTTTCCATGACGTCGAGAATCATCCGACTCGTCTCGTCTGCGCCGCCCCCGACTGCACCTTGGCAATTTCCGCCCGGAACCTTCCGCATGCAGTGCGGTGTGGAGAGGTTCTTTTGCCACTTCATGGTACTGTTTCACTGTGTTGTTCAAGTGAGGCTGATGGTGGCGGGAGCTAACACGACAGAAAGAGTGATCGTGGTCAAATTCTGTGCCGCCGGAAGCAAAGGGCTATTCTATGCCCCACGCCTTCCCAGAACATGTCATGGATAAAATGAATAGGAGGTCTTCGATGTCTTGTACCTCCGGATCCCGTCCCGCCCGTCCTCTCCTCTATCTATTTGTCTTCAATATTCACGTTACTCCGCTCATCCCTATCCAGGAGTTACTCAGGCACCCCGACCGCCCTTCGCGACACTAGATTAACATCGTGGAGCCGAGCCGGCTGATCCAGCCAAGCCAAATGCAAAAAATCTTTCTTCACAATGATTAATCATTGTTCACACTGCGTTGCCTTGGCACAACAGATATACACAAGCTCTACAGCGTGTCGTACCTCGTCGACACGATTAATGAATACTACCGTACTATCTACGGGTGTCCTCGTATCTTCATACTCCCGTAGGGAGAAAGGGTTTTACCACCCGACCGCCTTGCTCCTTCGACTCGATCAAGGGCATTTTTGACTTAGTCAGCGCCCACGCCGAACTTGTATCGGAGGTGGTGTGACTAGACACGGGCTGTCAGTTGACTTTCTCCTTATCTCGATGGAAGAAACAATTTCCGGTCACCTCCGTCCCTTGCCCTCGCATCGAAGTGATCATTGACCTAGGAACTTCTTTCTTCGTGTACCGGCTTTCGGTAGGGGATACGGAAGGCGCGTGTCCTATTTCATGTTCCAATTTGTCCGCTCTGCTACCCATTCCTGATATATATACAACGGTACGAGTCATTTCAACTTCTTGACTTTTCAAAATCCTGAATCGGGAGCTGACCTTGCTGTCGGCGCTCAATTCCTGACTTCGAACGTGCGTCCGTTTGCGGATCTGTGTACTCCATGCTCCTGAAATAGCGGACACAAGTCAACGTCATCTCGACGGAACAACAAACGCTGAGTTTCATCGGACCATCCAGCACATACGTAGATTGCACGCTGGAATGACCACACTGCACCAGACAAGAAGCTGGCAACTGACCAACTGCCGGCTTCTTTCGACCGACTGGCTTCTTTCTTCGCGCAAGCATATTTTTGGTTCAGTTGTTGAAATGGCTCTTAACCACCCATCCTGTCGGTGCTCGTTCGGTGTTCTACCTCAAAGTTTCTCCTGTGTTCGGAGTTATGCGCCAGATGTTCCGTGGACATTGACACTACAAATTGGATGAACTTTTCGGGATTCATTCAATGTAACTCCTCGTCGACGCTCCCCTTTACTAGCCAACTCGTCATTCACATCCTCGGGATAATAGCAACACCATGGTCGATCTGTACGTAGCTATGCCGCGTTCGTATGTCCTTATCTCTTCAAATTGATTTAGACGACGCTTGTTCAGGAACATGAGGGTCCCCCCTGCGCAGGGCTGATTTCTCAGCATGCCCAGCAACTAATCATGCTTGCGACTCGCATGATTTAATGAAAAAATGTCATCGCCCTGGAATGTTCTGATTCATGTAATCCTGTCGTCATGCTCTCAGCCTCGTCGATAAATGTTCCGAACACGTCGGCAAAGCGCGCCTCATTTGTTCCCTAGCTGATATGTCACCGGTTCCTGCCTGGTATAAATGTCCGTCACTGAAAATACCATCGAGGACCGCGTTTCTACTCCGAGGAGCAGTCCCACCCGACTCAGGGCGGCGCAAACCTTGTAGTAAACGGCTTCCGAACCTTCTCTTCCATGTCTGCAGAATCTGCCTTATCGTGATCGGTTCTTTCTTCCCAGAATTTCCATAAACGTCCATTACTTACTCAGGGCATGCGCTGGTCATTACGAAATTATGGATGCCTGCGAATTTCAGACGACGGAACGATACTGCGTGCGTTTTCTTACACATGCAATGCATGGTAACCGTACTCATGTGTGTATGCGCGCGCGTAATTCTCTGGCCCTGGTTGGTGGACACGAAAATGAATGCTACATAGGTAAATACGCATGCCTATAGTAATTAGACTTGGATGGCCTTACGACATGACGCGGCCTGGTCTCCGGGGGTCGATTGCTGAAAGAGGTATTCAACGCCCAGGGCTTAGCGCTTAGGCCTTGTACATGTTAAAAGTTTCAGGGTTGATCTTAGGGGGCTTTGTACTGAGATATCAGATAGTCGCGTAATCGACGCGAAATTGCGTGGGCTTAAGGCTGGGTCCGTTTTTGTCTGTAGGGCGTACTCGGTAGTTGCCTTGGCATAGACTTCCATTCCCTAGACATTGCGGTGCACGATAAAGGATAAGTTCACGTATGACTAATTGGTTACAGCGCCACCATGAGTCGTGCTCATAGATGGAAAGCGGTGCCTCGCTTCGTTCTTTAGGGGTTTTTTCGTTTGTTTTCATCGTCGGGCCGCAGTTCCGCTTGGAAACTTGATAGTCACCGTGCCTCAGGGAAGGCAAGTTACATACCACTTTTACGCCGATTTTGTATATGAGGCACGAGTGCCAAGTGCCAAGAAGCACTTGGGGACTACAAATGCCACTGAATTCAGAATTCAGAATAGATTGTTCAAACCTCAGGGAGTTCACGACATGATCGAGGGGCTCGGGGATTAAAACCTTTACGTGAATGTACGGTGATATCAGTATGCATTCAGGTATCACAAGTGTCTTGGAATGATACAGGCTAGATAGTATGTCGCTGTCACGGCACGTAACTGATCGATACGGTGACGGTGACCGGGGGGACAATCACAACTTGTCACAGTGAGATCTGGAATTTGAAATAATGTCAGTTCACTGACGCGGCGGCGGGCTATCCGTGAACGCACAGAATAGTAATTCAGCCACCGCAGGATGGAACGCGTTGACTCTTCTACATCTTGGCGATGCGCCACACAACAAGAGAACCCCGCGTTCCGATACAGTCGCACTAGAATATTTTCGGTGACGAATGTGGCGGGGTGGATAACAAAAACTCAGCATCGCGGAGAACCAGTGCGGTCTTGCAGCTATAGGTGCCCACACCCACCCCCACTTTCCATGTGATAGCTCCTTTTGTCAAGATCAAGAAGAATGATCGCTATCAAACATAGATCCCATGAGATTGAGAATCCTTGGCAAATTCGAAAGAGAAGTTCTTACATCAGATCACCCCAAAAACAGACGAATACCACGACCACGCATGCGTGGAGAGTCGTAGCGGGATTTCTGCCAGTGGATTTGAGGTGCGTGCATATCAGGATAATGTGTGAATGACTGACATTGAGATTTGGAGAAACTGTGGCTGATGACAGTGGGCTTCACAAGCCAAGCAGGCAGGGACTTACCAATGCCAAGGCTTCATAAGGCCGGAACAAGAGCTGACTGAGTTGAACCCGACATGCCCGTCATCCATGTTTCAACGATACGGAGCATGGATCCGTGCCTGCAGCGGCGAACTTGATCTGGACGAGTCTCTGAAGCTATTTTTTGTTCAGTGGCCAAGTCAGCTGACCAGTTCGATGCGGGGTATTGTCACAGTCGATTCAAAAACACGGAACCTGGATCCGTGCCTGAAGTTTGAAACGGTGCAGCTGATCTAGAAGAGTCTCAGACAGGCTATTTTCTGTCCAGTCACCAGGTCAGCTGATCAGTTCGACGCGGATTGTCACTCGTGTCTGCATAATCGCGGGGGAATCGAATGTCTTACAAGGTGTGGGGTATCTCGACGTGTTGACGTGGACAGATGCATTGCCAGCATGCTATGTTCGTTTGGCGGTGACCGGGGCACACTGCATGTGACATCTGCGCGTGAGCAGAAGCCTGAGGAAAATAGTCATCGCTTCTATATCGCCTTTAACGATCACAGCGCGAGCTGTTGCAATAGGAAAGAATAGCAGGCTGTGTGTTTATCGAGCATGTGGGCTGCATAAGAAGCTGTAGTTGAGTAAGTACACAGTTTTTAAACCTTGCCTCATTGCAACTTTTGCATCCAAATGCGATCAAGCGCGCCTATTTCGCAGTTTCACGTGCAAATTGCAACATGTAATATTGTATTTTACAAAAATTAACAAATATGCACTGTAGAGTAATTTATTGCTATGACTAGTCTTCATGAGAGTACAGCTTGGTCGGGCCTATATCAAGTTCACTGCTGTCACATCGAAACCGCTTCCCAAAGCACATATGATTTGTTATACATATTATATATTACCTCCTCGCAATACAATACTTACACTTTCACTACAAATTATGACCTGTAACGGTGTCATGGCCCGCCTGCCGCGGCGATGAAGCATTCTCTAAGGCGGAGTTTACTTCCATCAATCGCCTGAGATCTTGAGTCTTCGCTACCGCGGCAGTGGATTCCACCAACGATCCTACAGCTGAGCCACCAACACTGCCTTCAGATTGTTGTGCCTTTGCAAGTACCTGCTTGCTAGCCCAGTCAAGATAACCCATCTTACTGACTTCCCACGGCCGTTTGCCAGGGTCTGCCAAGGGCGACTGCGAAAAGGCAGCGACAGCTTCAGGCGTAAGAGGCGGAAGGGACGATACTGCTGAGAACATCGCGCGGTACTGCTCTGGGATGCTCATGAGTTCAGAAACTTGGGGCGCTTGAAGGAAAGAGAGCTGTTCCAGGCGACGTTCCGAACGACGGCGTTTTGCCGAAGACAAGCGAACTGCACGCGTCAACAGCCGCTTCAAGCGACGTTGCTGCACACTATCAGAACAGGCGGGTTCAATAACAAGCTTGAAAACGCACAGCATCTAGTTTTCTTCGCAACTCATCTATCTCTGCCATGAGCTCTGTTTCACGTTCTGGGGGATAATCGAGATCGAGGTTCTCTTGGTGAGGGACGACGACGGGGAGATCGGCAGGAATGGCGAATATGTTACGAAGTGACCATGTCTCGAAAAAGTCAAAGGCGATATCCGTGTGGTATTCTAAAAGCGTTTGAAAAGCGACCAGGCCCTGTTCCACCTCTTGCGTGCTATCCCAATCTTCTTTAATCCTCTGTTCTCGTTCAGATGCCCAGCGAAACAAGAAGCCTTCTAAGGCATCAACGGTGTTTGTTATTGCTTCATTTGCGTAGTTGATGATGTCGTCGAGGAGGAGCTGAGGGGAAAACTCGAGAATTTCAGGAAGTAAGGCCGAAGGCACCGTAGGTTGTTGTACGTTCATCATGAGGGGACCGGTGTGTTTTAGACCACAACACCAGCGATATTCGCTGATATGATAAACCTCATAGCCACGTGACCGTTCATTACCGTAAGCAACGCCGAGTTGCTTACTCAGCAAATGCGTGTTCCTCCGGCACACAAACTGATTATAACAGCCGTCCTGCGTGAACATTGACTAGCTCCACATCACCAACTGGGTCTTCACGATGTCTGCCGTCTCGCACGGCGCTCGTCACCTTAGACAGGGTATCGGTGGGACCAAACACTACGCCCCCGGGGCTGGTCCTGCTCGATCAATTCATAGCTCTGCGTTCATACCACCACTGCGAACGCCCCAACCGTCCACCGCTCAACGACTTTTTACAAACTCTCGTAACCTCGTCTCTAGATTCTTTGCTCATTTAACTACTCCAGGACTTGCACATTCCGTCTCAGCTGCTGCAGCCGCTCCGAGTCACTCGCTCATCCGTCCTGCACATTTCCACTCCACTGCTCAGAGCGTCAAAGCATCGTACTCGCTTCCTGTGAGAAATGCGCTTTACCGCCCCCTATCTCTGCCACGTCTTCCTCACCCGACTCCCATCCCCGGGAATGTAACTAATGTTGGTCTTGGCACTGTTCGTTCATTCCATTCCGCACGCCCCATATTCCAGAATATGGTGGATAATGTTCCTATTGCTACCCGCGCACTGTGGGAAGCTGAGTGGGAATTCAAGGCGAAGAAGAAGCAGGAACGCAAATTGCGCAAATCTAAGGAAAATATCGCAGCCCAAAAGTCCAAGGAAATGCTCAAGCCAAAGCAGAAGCTTATTGTTGCTCAAGTCCCCACTGAAATCGACATCTCTGAACTTGACCACTACATGCCGCAACCTGCTTTGCCGGAGGTAACGACTTACCTCCTCGTTCCTATCGCGCCTACTCCAACCGCTCGTCTGCCCCTATCTGCACGTTCTGCTACAGGAACTAGCTCGCTTCATCCGCTTCTTCCTGTGCCTGAAATTGCTGCTGCGCATAAGATGCATCGCAACCATTCGCTTCGCGTATCCACTCTTTTTTCCCGATTGGATGCCGCGAACGTGTGGGATGATCCAGGCGTCGGCGTTGATGCCTACGCCTTCGGTCCCGGTTTAGGAGATGATCCAAGCGATAAGCAGTGCACGATTCTCCGGGTCACATTTGCTGGTTGGACAGCTGCCCAAGTGCGCGGTGTCATCGGAGAAAGCGGACAAGGATGGTGTGCTCTCGAAGAAGTTTGCTCAGACGCTATGTCTACTTCCTCACACATGAGTGCCATCGATGACGAAGAGCTTTCAACAAATTCCAAGTCTGTTGCTTCCAGTATCGGACCTGATTTAGCATCTCTATCGGAAGCGGACTTCGGCAAAGAAGCTGATGTCGGTCCAGACATCGAAGTTGATTCGGATGATTGGGACTTTGGGCTTGGGTTATCGCCCTCTCCTGACGTACAGGATAACTTCGTCTTGCCAACGCTAGACTTTTCGTCATCATTTGCGCAGGTTGCGTCCCCTACCCGATCACGGGCTCTACCACCGGAGATTATCCTTCGCACAGCGTCGGAGCTTGCCGAAGAGTTGGGCGATGTGTGGTCCCCCACTTCATCGTCTTCGCTCTCGCCGTCACTCTCATGCGACTACCTGTCTGATCTGGAAATTCCTCGTGCTGCAGAAAGCGTGGAGAGGTCATGGCTGGGGGTTGGCATGGGGCTGAGCTCCTCGTTCACTGAGAAACTTGAGGCGCTACGATAATTGATCGGTGATACACAAATCCGCGTTGCGTACGCTTCATTCTCTTTTCCTACTTTCATGCCTTCTTTGTGAGTCTAGCTCTTTTGAATATCTTGTACCATTTGGAAGCTTGTTCATCCATTCAATTATTGTATACAAAGACCTTTGCAACAATCAAGGTTTAATGATCTTTTCATTGTGAACTGCACAGTCTCGTCGGATGACTGGCCCTCTTCCAGTGCTTCTCACTGGCAATAGTATGGCCATCGGCGCAGTCGGAGGCAGATGATTAAAGGCAGTACCCGGATGACAAGGACCCAGGTCACCACGTACTTTTCGCTTGCGATCAACACTATTGCCCGAGCGTTGAACTCATAATTGATAACATCAGAATTTGACTATGAGAACGCTGCGAAAGCATTCTTTCCGTCCACTGACCGTGCGTACATGTTTGCAATGCCTACAGTCTTCCGCAGACCACCGGAAAGAAACGAGATTGCTTACGTATAAGCGTCATCTTCTCATAATAACCGTATCTCACTTTTCAGTAGCGCTCGCCGCCTATCGACGAGTCTACGATATGAATTACAAGTCCGTTGGAATGTGTTATTCATTACCGCCCACTAATGAGTCATACTTCATTCTACGTATCTCGTTCACCAGTTTGCCTACCGGTGAATTCAATATCCATCATCGTAAATTTATTCAATTATCACCTTGTGGCGCAATGGGTCGAGAAGAGTGTCGGCAGGCGAGGACTGGTTAGTTTAGGGCCGAGAAACCCCCCTGACACTGATATATGCAATCTGTACTCTAACTAGCACCTTGCATAATAAGGCTCGTTTGGTCGAGGGGAGGCTTCGGAGGACGCAATGTCACAACTTAAACTTTACTTTGAAAAGAGCTGCACTGACCCTAATTATAAGACCCTCAGTACATCACCTTATGACCTTGCGTGCGAGGCAAGCTATTTATATTTCACTCTATAACTATGTATTTTTAAGCACGAAGTCGATCGAGGCGAAGGAATCTCGACAGGATAGGGTGCTCGTCTGCGCTCTACTCATTGTTGACAGATCTGCGACACCGGGATTTCGCGAAGCCCATCAAATTTATCAGAACGTTCTGGCTTCTCATGCAATGCATACCTGCCTTTAGTTGGCCTACTAGTAGCTTCGAACTTGGGGGACGAACCTGAGGCCTTAGGGTCATCACCGTCCTCACGTAATGTAACTCTGCCCATAAAAGAGCGCGATAGCATCGTTCACCGGACTTATCTTGTCGCTCCGCGTTGTTGTTCGCCCGGGATCTTTTAGTTTCACGGAATGCTCATGCTGTCACTCGCGTGCAGGCGTGGGCAGCCGCGGGGAGTACAATACAGTAGTCCTGCTAGCAACGATGCTGAGACTTTGTATTGTTTGATGCGACTTCTGGACAACCCTTACACTGCGAAAAGAACGACAAGGGAGCGCAATAAAACAGAAAAAGGGTGCTTCTTACCGAGGTAGCGGTTATCCACTCTTACAGCATACCGAATGGCTGCCAGTAAAGTTCCAGCATCGTTCGCTAAAATCGGTCGTGTGACCTCGCAATTTTTCGAGTGTCTTGTCGAGCTGTACGTGGCATGTGCTTGCGTAACTTTAGCTTCTGCTGGCAGGCATATAGTACTAGGCCAACCGAAGGCTCTAAGAATGGATTGGGGGTGCAGTGGGATTATGCGCTCAGTTACTGATCCTGGAGATCAATCGATAAATAGGGTTAGGATGTAGGGCACGTACGAACTAGCAAGGGTTCATTATCCGCAAGTCCAGGTCAAAGGTACCGCGCCGCATGTTGCAATACTATCTGCAGTAATAACCTCTCAAGGTCAATTCGGTGATCAGAACCATGCAGCATAAAGTATTTGCAGACCGATGTATTGATTTCACGTTCATTTGGAATTGAGAAGTTCGACCACATCGATCTGCAAATAGCTGCAACACGTTACCAGAGTAAGACAGAAATACAGTCATCTGTATGAAAGTTCCGGTAGATATCACGCGAGTGCATTGACCATGAGCACAGCTAAACGATTGATACATACAGCGAGGGACGATATTGCGATCAAAATGGTGTGTCGTTCCGTGCAATGCATGGACGCATAGGCTACCATCCCTAAATACCAACACAATCTGGGACGGCTGGCTTAAAAAGTGCGCGTTACACAGTAAGATCTGTCAGGCAACGCCCATATTATCATTAACCAGATGGGCAAAGTTGGATACAAGTAACCTATGACACTCATGAGCGATAACCAACACAATGCGGCGGTAGGTTCCTACTGATGTTCATGTTATGATTGATCCATGTCTTCTTGTTCGGGCTCCTGCAGAACAATCTGCTCCGGTTGCTGAACATTCCCATCGCTTTGGCCAGAATCTGTCGCTGGTCCTTTCGTGGGATTACTTGTTACCTTGGGATCTCCTGAGCCCCCAACGCGAATGACAACGTTCATCGTCGACTTCACCCTTGTTTTGAATTCCTCGTCATTGTCACCACTATCTTCATCCTCGCTTCCTTCAAGTATCTGATCAAAAACGTCCACACTACCAGTCTGCACTTCGACGCTCAGCTCGCCCGGCACTATTTGAGGTAGAGAAACGGCCAAAAGAGAAAGATGCGGGATAGCAGCACCCATTGCACTCAGTCGAATCTCATTAAACCCATCTTCCAGGATCAGAGCCTTGCATCGGCGCAGGTAAGCGGCCAGCTTGGTACGTCGCGTGACGCAGATGTTATTCTTGCCTTCAGTATGCAAGGAGCGCGGTGCCGTGGCAGGTGCGGACGGTGCAACTGTTGGAAATGGCCGCGGGGGCGCAAGTTTCCGGATTCTTGGACGGTTATTGGAAGGTGCTGGTTGTGATGTGGCTGTAGGGTTCTTGGTCGTCGACGGCCCCGATTGTCCACTATCAATCTCCTTGTCCTTTTTGCTCTTTTTCGAATTGGTCTTGGTAACGGCTCCGCTTTGTAGCTTGACTCTTTTCCAATCATCGGTAGGAGAGATATTTGACTTGCGTTTTCCAGTTGTGCTGCTCATGACTCGGTGAGACAAAACCTTTGAGATGAATGGCGTCAGTTCGCTTCCGAGCGGATCAGTCACAGAATTATATGACTAGGTAGTACCAGTAAACCTCACAATGACTCGGTTAGTGAAAGAATTGAGTTAGGGTACTGGAGGTGCAAGTAGTCGGCCAAGACATCGTACTGGATGGCAGCCTTGAGGCAGCCTACCCTAAATCCGCCACCGCCCGGTGAAAAAGTTTAAAGTCCTTCATAAGGCCTCAAATTGAACGGGACATCCAAGACGTCCCATTCACATTTTCGTCAACAGAACATCGATATCAAAACGTTCAGAAGAAATATTTACCCATCATGAGTCAAGATGTTGCAGAGCAGAACATTCAGATGTGGAAAGTAAAGAAGCTCATCAAGAGCTTGGATTCCGCACGCGGGCATGTTTTCATATTTCCATTGAACCAACAGCGATGGACACTGATCTCGTGCTGTACAGAGCGGGGACATCCATGATCAGCCTGATCATTCCTCCCAAGGTGCGCCGATCTCAGTACCCCTTTCGCCATCTTGCTCACTTCAATCCACACAGGATCAAATATCTCGCGCTTCAGCCATGTTGACGCAGGAATACGGTACTGCGAGCAACATCAAATCGCGGGTGAACAGATTGTCTGTTCTTGCAGCTATCACCAGTACCCAGCAGCGCCTTAAGTTGTACAACCGAGTCCCGCCAAATGGTCTCGTCCTTTTCGTGGGCACCATCCTGACCGACGAAGGTAAGGAGAAGAAGGTGTCATTCGATTTTGAACCTCACAAACCGATCAATACGTATGTATCTCATCGGATGCATGATCTCAATCTTATGCATGAAACAGTTCGCTTTACCTCTGCGATAACAAATTTCACACTGAAGCCCTATCCGAGCTTCTCGAGTCCGACTCTCGATTTGGTTTCATCGTCATGGATGGTAATGGCACCCTCTTCGGTACCCTTTCGGGCAATACTCGTGACATCGTGCATAAATTCACTGTCGATCTTCCCAAGAAGCATGGCCGTGGTGGTCAGTCTGCTCTACGTTTCTCCCGTCTGCGAGATGAAAAGCGCCACAACTACGTTCGAAAAGTCGCCGAGCATGCTGTACAGCACTTCATCACAAACGATAAAGTCAATGTGACTGGACTTGTTCTTGCGGGAAGCGCCGATTTCAAGACAGAACTCAGTCAAAGTGACATGTTTGACCCACGCTTGGGCGCAAAGGTGATCAAGGTTGTCGATGTGAGTTACGGTGGTGAGAATGGTTTTAATCAGGTCGGTTCAAGTGTTCTCGTGCTTTTATATGATGACTAAAATTGAGACAGGCTATCGAGCTTGCAGCAGATGCGCTGGCAAATGTAAAGTTCGTGCAGGAGAAGAGGCTCATCCAGAAGTATTTCGACGAAATCAGCCAAGACACGAACAAGTACTGCTTTGGTATTGATGACACGTTGAAAGCACTTGATCTAGGCGCAGTCGAGACTCTGATCGTGTGGGAGAACTTGGATATCACACGCTATGTATTTCGCAATGCCGCGGGAGGTAAGACACGTTGTCATTGCAGATTACTGGATGACTCATGGATGACATCAGAGGAGATCATCATCCACGCAAACAAAGAACAGGAGAAAGACCGCGAGAGATTTTTAGATAAATCTACTGGTCTAGAAATGGAGCATGTCACTGAACCGCAGCCTCTCCTGGAATGGTTTGCCGAGAAGTACAAGGAGTTTGGAGCAAACCTCGAGTTTGTGACCAATCGGTCGCAGGAGGGCGCGCAATTCGTAAAGGGCTTCGGTGGAATAGGCGGCTTGCTTCGTTACAAAGTCGACTTGACAAATCTTGCGGCTCTTGATGACGACGAAGACGAGTTCTACAGCGATGACGATGATATCTGACGTTATGGTTGGCTCTTCGGAGCCCCGTCCACTGATAGCACGTCGGGCGGGGCGGGGGTAGAGAAGGTAGGGGAGAACGGCAGGACCGGGTTGCGCGAGTTTCTGCATTCGGTCATCGGTTCAATTGTTACACGCCAGCACTTGGTCTAAAGGTTCGTTCCCCCGCACATTTCATGGAATTTCCTGACAATTGTTATATCAGGTAAATGGTTCTTAGAGCGTATGAACTACTACATGCGAGTGGAGTCATCCCGTTGTTCGCCGATGAGTAGTTTCAACCTATGTAGTTGTATCCTGTTGTTCGTTTGATCAATGCATTTATTGTGGTGCAGTGTCTCAGATCTCACTACTCTCAGAGCTTGCTCTTCGACTGTGTCAACTGAGTGTCAACGTTGCAAGATATTTATTGTCTGTGGCACCTGGTCAAAGCGCATTCAAAAGGACGTGACAGCGCGCGTGACGTCACACGTCCACCTTGCGCCCACCTGTGGTATTTATTGACAGTTTGACAAGATATAAACAGACGCGACGATTCGGGATCCACAATTTCAAGCGCATATTTCTTGACTTCTAACACCCATTTCACAACATCTCCTGTTCCATAACTATGGCTGGTGAGTTCAACTTTATTGCATTCCTCACAACAGCTCCTATATAATGCGCCTGCAGGAAGAAAACGAGCTGCAGAAGAATCCGCTACCGAGAAGCGCGAGACGCGCAGTGCCAAGGTACCCAGAACAGAGAGTAGAAAGAGCACTAAAGGTGCAGGGAAGAAGGGCGCAGCCCGATTGAAGGTCTGTGTCCCTGCACACCTCAGCCCCTAATTCTCAATGCGCAGTATGACTAGACGGGAATGGGTGCTACTGCGTTCAAGTCGCGGGCGCAACCCTTACACGTTAACATTTCACACACTAAGCCTCCCACTGATGTTGAGTCGACGGATCCCGGGTTCTTGGAGGCTATAGAACTCGTTTCGTCGAGCTTTTCTACCGGGAGCTTCGGATGGAAAGGAAGCAAGCGCATTACTGTGAATTTACCCAAGTTGGAGGGAGAGGAGGAAGGAGAAAAGGTGCATGTCATGTTAACGTGAGTTCTATTGGCGAGTTTTTGGCGGTTCCCTGGGTAATCTCTCACTGGCCAGAATCAATGCCACTGTCATTGGCAGCAAAGGTGCCAAAGAGGATATTGAAGAGGGTCAGGAGGGTGAGAAATCGGCAGAAAAGGAGGAAGAGAAAGCTGAAGAGAAAGAATCCGAGAAAGTGGACGAATCTGCACCAGAGGAAGCTGCTCCTCCTGCAGAAGAAACCGAGGGAACAGAACAGGAGGCTTCATAAGCTGTATTTTTATTCGTGCGTTGAACAAAGTCCTAGTCCCTTTTTTGGTTTATCAGAGGTTCATGCTATCTACGATACTGCCACACACTGGCATGACTGAGTTGAATTGGAATAACGGGTGTTTTTTTTCTCATGTCAGTTCAATTTTGCATATGCTACTGTCGCATGTGAGCATGTACCGTGTACACAGACTGACGTTACCTCGGAAGTGACTTATAAGCGCCCATACATGTATAAACCCCACTAACCCGTTTCAAGCTTGTTTGTTCAGTTCACTCATCCGTCGGTTCTGAGGAAGTGAAAATGGTCCTCGAGACTGATGTTTCAAACTCGGAGAAAGCGCCGACAACCACGAAAGAGGTCCTAACGTATTACACGACTCGCCACAGTTATCAAACGAAATCTCGTCGATTACGACTAGCAGCTGTGAAAATAGTTACATGTCTCTGCCTTGCATCATGGGTTTATCGTTTCGCCCTCCCTGATCACTCTGTAACTCTATTTTTCCGTGCCAAGTATTCTGGAGCCTTGCTAGACGATAGGGATGACCCCGCATCCGAATTTGCAGACGACGATTTCCCTCTGCGTGCACATGAACCCTGGGACATTTCTGTGGACTTCCCCTACCCTCGCACACTGTCCTACGAGGTGACAGAGGGTACATGGTTGCGACTCGACGTACACCCCGTGAGTGGGGATATCGTATTTGACATGGCAGGGGATGTATATTGCCTACCGGGTGATGCGTATTTAGGAGTTGCTGGAGGAGTAGGAGGGAGAACAGAAGCAGTGCCAGTCCTCACAGGTGTCCCACACGATGCGGATCCGCGGTTTTCACCCTCAGGCGACAGGCTCGCGTTCAAAAGCGACGCAGGGCTCGGCGCTGACAATCTGTGGGTAATGCCCTGGGCAGCGGATGGGTGCACGGCCATGGACGTTCGTGCGCATGTCAGCTCATCGTACGAGCTTGAGCTGAAGATCCACGACGAGGAGCAACTCGCACGAGGTATACAGGAGACAAATGAGAAGAAACTGAGGAGATTGACAATGGAGGGAAGGGTAAATGGTAGCAATATAAATTACTTCTTTGTCAAGGCGGGATGCTCATGAAAGTATAGCGCAGCGCATCACGAATGAGACGTATAACTGGGTGTCTGACCCGCGCTGGCATCCTTCAGGGGATAAGATCGTCGCAACAAAGTGGTACTACTCTAGACGCTCGCTTGGAGCTGGCGAAGGATGGGAGTTCCCTGTTCCCGCTGTCCATGCCCAGTCACAGGTTGAGGCAGGCGCCGGAAAGCGTTTGGTGTCAAAGAGCCTACCTATGGGGTGGACAAAAGCAGACTATGTGGAGCAGCAGGTCGGACACGAACAGTTCATATGGGCGGGTGATGATGCGCTAATTTATGCTGGTAATGTGAGAGATATTGATGGCAGCTACACATATTCCAAAGGTGCGTTAGCATTTGTTGTTTCATCAATGCCTCGTGTACTTGTTCCTCATGCGCATCCAGATGTCCATCAGGGCATCTACGCGATCTTCCAGCGTAACTTGACGACAGGCGTGGAAAAGACGCTCGTTGACGCCTTCCCTGGTGGTGCAAGCCGACCTATACTCTCGCGTGATGCACGTACGCTTGCATTCGTGCGTCGTGTGAGGGACAAGGAAGCACTCGTACTTAAGTGAGTAGTGATTCATCTATAATGTTCTCGAGAGTCGGCGTATCTCTCCAATATTTTTAATCGCCACAATTCTTTTATATCCGTGTATCTGTGTACTATCACTTGGCTCAACTGACATTCCTTCGACGACAGGGATCTTAACACGGGCACTCTGCATCATATCTGGCACGGGCTCACCTATGACCTCTCGACAATCTACGCGCCGATGGGTACATACCCGTCCTTTGCATTCACGCCCTCTTCGTCCTCGCCTGGCATCATTATCTGGGCTGCTGGGCAGATCTGGCAAGTTCCATTGGCGCGTAACGCAGAGGGGGAACTTGTCGCCGCCAGTAGAGCCACCGACGATACAGACCTTATGCCAAAGGTGATCCCGTTCACAGCGCAAATATCGAAGAAGCTCGCGGAAACTCGACGTACGAAGACTGATGTACGCAAGTTTGAATCAGGCCCGCAGCGCGTGCGTGCCTTCACCCAGCTCGCCCTGGATGAATCTGGCGAGCATGCAGCATTTTCAGGTGCGGGTCAGACATGGGTGCAGGCGCTTGGGGACTCCCTCGTCGACCCGATTACCTTGGACCCCATCGATGACGCCAATTTCCTTGGGACTTCAAAGCCTGCCCGGCGTATTCCGCACCTGCACCCATCCGCAGGATACTACTCACCTTCCTTTGTCCCTGCGTCTTCCTTCATTTTACATGCACGATGGGATAATACACATTTCTCGTTCCTGGAGCTGGCAGATCTGGAGAGCGGAAAAGTGTGGGAGGTGGTTGGACTTCCCAAGGGGCGGTGGTTTGGTGCTGTAGTAAGTGATTCTGCGGGAAACGGCGTGCGGACAGCTGTACTGGTGAAGACGGGTGGGGATGTGTTGACCGGTAACGTGGTGGCTACTGCACAAACTGGAGTCTGGGTCGGAGACATCACTCTTCCCTCCCATTCCTGCTCCGATGGCACGGTCGAATTAACTGAGCTGCGCTACATCCAAAGTAGTATCGACCCTTCTGATGTCGTCAAGCTGTCGTTCGTGGATGGCAAGTCTAGTGAAATCCTCGTTCAACAATCTGACAGTGTACTTCGGGTCTCGTTGCGCGATGGTACTGAAGAGGTGGTTGCTAGGGGAAAGGGAACCGATGAACTTGTTTTTTCACCGTCCAGATCCATGCCCTCGATGACTTCAAGACTAGCTGGGCACAATCAAGCAACAGGGGGTGCAGCATTTGTCAGCTTATTTCACGTATATTATGCGTCACCTTCCTCAGTAGATTCTGGGAAGGCGATGTGGGCCAAACCTGGGAAGGCACCGAAGAACTTAGCGCGTTTGAGTGGAGACGGTGGGCATGATGTCGTGTTTAGTAGTGACGGAAGTGTGATTGGATGGTTCCTTGGTTCGTTCGTTTCTCTTCTAAATGCACTTTGACCTAGCTAAGTGCTACACAAAATAGGTCCATACCTCCATACTCTTCAGCTCTCCCGCCTTTCCTCGTGCACGGGCACGATCGAAGCTGACACATCTAATTTCGGAATCGACTGTGTCCGGGGCTTGCTGGATGTCACAGCAGTGGATGTCGCTTATACCCCCGATGTACAGCGGCTATCCAACGAGGCGTACAGACCAATAGTAGATGGCCCACAAAGATCAATTGCAGCCGAGAGCAACGCTGATGTGGTCATCATCCACAATGCGACAGTTTTGAGTATGGAGAACGGCGTACTCACACAGGATTTAAGACTAGGCGCGAGCGTTGTAATTCGGAGCGGAGTTGTCGAGGCTGTTGGCGGCCCGAATGTCGGCGAGGGACTGATGGGGGCGTTTGAAATCGATGCTGAGGGCGGTCAGTGGTTTCATCCATAATCTGTGGAAAAGGGCTGACGTTGCGTGACGCATAGGGTACGTCGTCCCAGGTTTTATCGATTCACACGCACACTGGGCTGGTACAGAAGACAAGTACCCAGCAACGTCATGGGAGATGCAGGCTTTCCTTGCGTACGGTGTGACTACACTACACAAGTGCGTGATTTTCTTTCCGCTTATCCAATAACCACTTCCCTCCCGAATTTACAGCCCAAGTCTACATAACTCCCTCGGCTACGTCGAACGCGGACGCATTGAGTCTGGACTTATAGCTGGCCCGCGGCTCTTCCATACCGGCGCAGTCATCTATGGTGCATCTGACTACAGCATACATCAAGACATTGCGAGCATGCGCGAGGCGCGTGAAGCACTTATAAGGATCAAGGCCGAAGGGGGAGATGCAAGCTGGAGCTACAAGAACTACAATTTGCCGACGAGGGCTGCAAGACAACGGTTGTTGACAGCTGCACGTCAAGTGGGGATGCTGTGTGTGCCCGAAGGTGTAAGTATCTGTTTTCTCGTTCCGTTGAGTGGGGCTGTTAATCATGGTCGCAGGGAATGAACTATGATTGGGATTTGACGTATATCATAGATGGTAAGTGCCTAACTCTGATCCTTTAGTGGTTATTGATTAGACCAGGGATGACAACGATCGAGCATAATATCCCTGTGTCCGTACTATACGATGATATTCTCACGCTCTATACGATGAGCGGGACCGGATCTACTCCAACGCACATCGTCGATTATGGAGGCATGTTCGGAGAGCAATATCTTTGGGCAACGGAGGATATCCCGAACGATCCGAAGTGTGTCTCTGCTTCAACTTTTAACGATATGCGCTCAATAACTTGTTATCAGACTCCGCACGCACACACGACACGACACCCTGGAAGGGATTTCAGAGAGCACAAGCCGGCCGTTCAACTGTATGCTTCACATGGATTCATGGCTAGTGACAAGTCGGTTAACTCTTTCGTTCCAGCGATGGCACTATGGAACGTTTCTGCATCCGTAGCGAATATGGTGCATAGGGGACTGCGCGCCCATATCGGGGCGCATGGCGAACCGCCTCTTGGACTCATGTACCACCAGGAGATGTTCTATGCCAAAGCAGGCGGACTGAGCAATTATGAGGTTCGTTTACCTACACCACCTTTATTTGTTGAGTCTAATCCTCATCGCAGGTGATTCGCGCAGCAACTGCTGATGCTGCAATCACTTTCGGTCTCTTTGACAGCCTCGGGTCCATCTCGGGTGGTAAACTTGCAGACCTCGTCATCTTCCCGCCTGGCTTTGACCTGTTGCAGGATAATATCCGTCACACACGGTATATCAGGTATGTCGTTCGCGGTGGGCGGATATGGGATGCGGAGACCATGGAGGAAGTTTGGCCCATCAAGAGGAAGCAGGTGCTTCCGCCGTTCAATGCAGAATAAGAACAAAATACTAGCTTGTAATGGAACTTGGAGGTGTATAATAACTAGACTCGGAGGAGCCGGGCCGTAAACGCGCTGAAGCCGCCAGCGGACTGTTAACTCGGAAAATCCCTTCTAGCGCTTCCAAGTTCAGGCGCTAAGTTCAGGATTCTCACTTCTGTTCCGAACTTCCCGCGTTGTTATGTCTCTCCAGCCGTTCATCTCTCTGTATCGATATGCTGTTGAACCAATAGCACCATTTACCTGGTTCGGTACCAAGGTCTGCTCCCTCGATTTGGTAGCCGTATTCAGGCTTTGTATCGCTTTGAGACAGATGAGGGAAAATTTGTATGCCAGACACTGTCAGCGACTCGGAACTACTGAAGAGAATAAACTCGCACTTACAGAGGAGAGATCCTTTGTGAGGGATGCATGTGCCATGCTGACGATTGTATTTGGAGGAGAGGCTATCATAGGTACTACTAACTCTTTGATGTAGGGAGGTGTCGGGGCTGCGCATACTGACTCACGTTCCCTATGCGCAGGTCCTCTACTTGGTATTCTGCCATCTTTCATGTTCTCGGGTGTTTCTCCTGGATTGTACATCGCTGCACAAGCGATTGTAGAGTATATCCCTGTCCTACCGTCCATGTCACTCAGCACCGAGCTTCCTCTATCCATTGTCGACGGATTTACCCGCGCAATGCTCCTGTGCAGCCTCATACCACCACCCGTTATCACCCACACATCCCCTGTCATTGCATCTTCCCCATGGGCTCTTCTTCTTTCATCTCTCGTATGTGATCGCTGCTCGTGATATCTCCATACCTCTAACCACCCTTGCCTACCACAGGTCATCGCCAATGGCGGCTTCTTCATAACGAATATGTTCTCGCTCATGGAGCCTACACCGCTTACACTGACAACCCCCGAAGAGCTCAAGCCCTATGGCTGGACAGCCACTGACATCTGGTCCGCCCCGCTTATCACGGGACTCTATGCGCTCCTCACACACGCTCAGCCGTTCTGGGCCGAGCTCCATAGTGCAATTTCGACTGCCCTCGGAGGTGGTAAGGTTGGTCCCATGGATTCAGAATCCGCCCGTGCGCTGTGCGCGCTAATTCTCGTAGTATTGTTCTCCACCCGGACCACGAGGAACTTTGGACCTATCTGGAAGAAGAGTGAGTTCTGAGTTATTTTTTATACCTGGAGCGGTGCTGATGGTTCTCAAGGCGTTGCAGAGAAGATCAAGATACAATGAATACCCAGCGTGATATCGATTTAGATTCATACCACTTGCTGTAAATCTATAAGACATTTATGATGATATGTCCCTGCCAGGAATATTATGCCCGAGCTGCCCATCAGTGCGTCGAGAGCCTGTTTAAAAAATATGAAACCCTACGTGTAAGAACAATTGGCACAAATTAAGTATGTCCAGGCTTAGTAGACTCGACTCAGCAATCAAATGTTGTTCGAGAAACTTACATGTACAGGAAAATAACCTGATCCTTTAGTAAGACTACTGAATCAGCAACAGACATTCACCAATGTTTCACCACTGTTTAATAAGGAGGTACAGGAGGAGGGGGTGGAACCATGGCTCCAGGTACATTTTGCACGGCGAAACCAGGTGGTGGAGGGGGTGGGAATACTCCAGGAGAAAACATGGACATGTTGGGAGGTGGAGGCGGTATTCCCATCCCTACAGGTGGCATGCCTCCCATCACTGGCATCCCTTGTGGAACAACCGTCTGCGGCGGGTTGAAACCGGGGGGAGGTGGCGGCTGAGCAAGCACGCCCGCAAACTGCCCCTGATAAGGACCCTGGAACCCTGGCATAGGGGGACGAGCGCCAAAAGCCATCTGTACAGGAGGAGGCCGGGAGGTGACGGGAAGCGCGTTGTTCTTCCGTGCTTGTGCGGCGAGCAGACGTTCTGCTGAGGTGCCGTGACGCTCGCCTTTGCCGTCTTTTTTAAACGCATACTGCACAGTGATGGCTTTGTTCATCAGGAACTGGCCGTTCATGGACTCTGTTGCGGCGTCGGAAGACTCGAAGTCGGTATATGAGACAAAGCCATAACCCTTTGAAAGCCCCGTGCTAGGGTCTCGTGCAATCTATCAGAATCTGTTAGTGAAGCAAAATGTCCGCGTACTGGGTACGTGCCTTTGCTGTAGTAGCCATCATACCAAACGCGCTGAAAGTATCGTATAGTAGTCGCTCGTCTACGTTCTCGTCCAAGTTGCCGATAAAGAGGTTTGCTCCCACATCCAGTTGTTTTTTATCGGATGATGCCTGTGTGAGACATGTGATTAGTATAAACCTCCGAAACAACATTCAAAACAACTTGCCTTGTTCACCCTGATGGGCTTACCCCATAATTTTATCTGGTTCATGATTTTGCATGCATACTCGGCATCCTCCTCTGTCAAGAACTCACAGAAACCGTACCCCTGGTGAGCCATTGAAATACGATCCTTTGGAAGATGCACGTTTACTATACATCGTCAGTTTAAATAGGTGGTGGATTAGACGACTTGCCCACCGACAGGTCCTGCTTGCAGCATCAACTCCCAAATGAGTGCATCAGTGCACCGTTCATCAAGATTACCCTATCGTCGTTAAATGAGTATGGAATTTTGTGGCATGAGGCTGAACGATGCACATACCAAGTATACAGTAGCCTCCTGGTTTCTATCGTCTTGAGGTCTTCCGGACATTGTCACTGAATGAGGTCGTATTCAGCCTACATGTAAGTAAGGCCCGGAGAATCTCCCACGGCCACATGATGCCTTCCGAGGCATCCAAACTTCAATATTGTGATCACCAATTAGGCGAGTTCTGTCATCGATATCGTCACCCCTTCTGTCTCGTCCTGTATATATTATGCAGAGTAATTAATTGATCTTTCTCTATATTCAACACCATCCATTTCAATCTCAATGACCTTTACTCAAGAGTCTTCATTACAATCCGTCAACGAGACCATTCTCCCTCGAAGATATCAAGAGGAAATTTTTCAACGCGCTCAAGAATGCAATGTCATTGCAGCGCTCGACACCGGCAGTGGGAAGACTTTCATCAGTATTTTGCTCATCAAATGGATCGTGCTTCAAGAGAGCGCTCGCGGCAAAGTCATCGTTTTTCTTGTACCCAAGGTAGCTCTGGTTGAGCAACAGGCCAACTTTATTGCCGCGCACACTCCTTTGCGAGTCAAGAAGTTTCATGGATCTCTCGATCTGGAGCTTACGGATCGTGCAAACTGGAGAACATCTTTCGAGAAGTCTGACGTTGTTGTTATGACTGGTATGCACCTCCGTCATAGCTTCCCTTTGATGACTGAGTGACGTTATCAGCACAAATATTTTTGAACATAGTCACCCATTCACACTGGAGCATCGACAAGGTATTTAGCCAATCTCCTCTTGAAACTAACCTTTCTTACGCGCAAAACAGGTTTCTCTTCTGGTCTTTGACGAGTGTCATCATACTAGGAAAAATCATGCTTACAATGGCATCATGCGGGAATATTTCCAAACTCCGTCATTCCAGCGTCCAAAGGTGTTTGGCATGACTGCCTCTCCAATTTGGAATCCAAAAGATGCTCAGGGATCTCTCATGACACTCGAGAGGAACCTTGACGCTATTGTCATTGCAGTCCGTGAGCATGTGTCAGAGCTACTTCATAATTCCCCCCGTCCCCTTGAGGTATTCTACTCCCTAGTTCTGGAACTCAGGACCTGACGAATTATCCACAGATCATCAAGGAGTACTACCCCCCGCCCACCAATTACATCTACCTGAATCCTAACCTATGGGACTGTGTGTCTTTATTCCCCTCCCTCGACGTTGCCATTCCGTGGGAGAAGCTTCAGATGAAATATCATGTCACCCGAAACAGCCTGGGTCCTTATTGTGCCGACCTCTACCTATACCACGATATCAAAGCACGAATCTCCCAGATCATTAATGACCTAGAAGCATCAATCAAGGACAAACCACGCATTAATTATGACGACGATGCATACCCTGGCATGGACATCGACGAATCGTCAGAGACTGCTATAGTCATTCCTTCTGACCTTGAACAGATTGACTTCATCCTCTGTGAATTTCGACCTTTCTTCGAAGATGATTCCGTGCCTACTGCTGTACCAATAACTGTACCACTCGCATGGTGCTCACCAAAAGTCAAGGCACTTGCAGAAGTGCTACTCGAACATTGTTCTCCGACTTTTCAGGGAATTGTATTTGTGGAGCAACGGCAGGTAGCGGCCTGTCTAGCGAAGATTCTTTCATGCATACCAGAGCTTCGAGGCAGTATTCGATGTGCGGAGCTTGTTGGCCATGGTGGTGGCCATGGGCACCGTGGTAAACACGCAGCCACAGCCAACGTGAAGGGAATGGGTCTCGCACGTCAGCAAGATGTCGTGAAGTCCTTCCGTGATGGTACTTTGAATTTGCGTGGGTCGATATCTCCATGTTTGTCAACGTGCTGATCTAAGGGCGGGCGTCGCAGTTATAGCAACCTCAGTAGCTGAGGAAGGTCTTGACTTTCCCGTAAGGATTTTCAATTTTGTTGTCATGCGCCAGCTGATCTTCTCTCAGGCTTGTGACCTCGTTATTCGTTTTGATCCGCTACATCATATGGTCGGGTATGTACAATCGCGCGGTCGGGCACGCACCAAAACGTCTACTTTCGTCATTATGGTGCAGGAAGGGCATATGGCACACCTCAATCGTTACAAGATTTTTGTTGACAGCGAACCCGAGCTCAAGCGTGTTTATCAGAGCCGAGAAAATCCTGCTCGGCCGCCTTCACCGACGCCTTCCGACTCGGAAGAAGGTGAAGTAGAAGAGGAGAATCCGGTTGATCTAGCCGCACGCGAGCGTTATATAGTCCTTCGACGGGTGCTGTGCTCACATACGGTTCTGCTATCAGTCTACTGAATTATCTCTGTTCCCTAATTCCCCATGACGCATTCACGCCTGCCCCACTTCCGAAGTACAGCGGTGACTACGCCACTGTGCTTGAGCTGCCATCCAGTCTACCCCTCCCTATCGATAAATTGATTTTCCGCGGACCACTTCGATGTTCCAAGCGAGAGGCCCGGCGCGCAGTAGCATTCATGGCTGTCAAGGAGCTTCACAAACTCGGAGTATTCGATGACTACCTTCTTCCGTCAGCTGGCTCCAAGGGGAGGAACTTAGAAGATGCCGACGGAAGAAAGCTTTTGGATGTGAGTGATGTGCCCGACATCATAGATGTTCCGGTGCGGGATCCTTGGGCTCTGGGGCCGCGGCTGAGGATGCACGTCATTTCCATCGACGGCGTTGACGTTGCAGGACTCGTCACTGGCACAGAGTTACCAATGCTAGAGATCATGGGCGAAGGCTGCCTTGTTACAATGCGGTGCACTGACGAACTTGTATTTGACGAGGACGATGAATGGGAGAAGTTGGAGATGCTCAACGAGTACACCAAAATGGGCATCTGGTTCTGCATCACTGGCCGGCCCATCACTCTCCCTATCACTTGTTTCCTCGTTCCACTAACACCTCACAACTGTATCGACTTTGACGCAGTGGCGCGTGTTGTCCGTGATCCTTTAGGAACGCATGACTGGTCATCTGTAACTGAAGACGATTATCATCACACCCTGATCATGAACTGCAATCAGTTCGGACGAGCATTGGTTCTGCGCAAGATACGAGACGACTTGACAGCACTGTCTGTACCACCACCTGGCTCCCGTGAGTCTTCCTGCTCCACCTACGAAGAATTCTTCGTACAGAGATGGACCAGGAAGACCCGCGAAGCAGTCGTTCCGACCGACTGTCCCTTGGTTGAAGCCACTTACCTTCCACGACATCCTTCTGGTCTGTATCGACCAATGCACCGCTTACAGGACCTTGACAAGTATAAGCGTCAAATGGCACGCCCGGGACTACTTGTCCCTCAAGGAGCCTGTCGACGCACGTATTTCTCGGAAAATGTGTACCGTGCATTCCTCTTCCTTCCACGCATATGTCGTCGTGCTACGGACCTGTACCGCGCTCAAGAAGAACGGTTCGAGTTAGGGTTACCTGCCATCAAGGACGAGCTTCTCATTGAAGCATCGACCTTGCCTACAACAAGTGCAACGTGGAATAACCAGCGCTTGGAAACGCTGGGAGATTCTGTTCTCAAACTTGCTGCAACCGTTCATGTCATGAACAAGTACCCCCACCGACACGAGGGGCAGCTGTCTCAGCTGCGCCAGAACAGTGTGTCCAATCGGACTCTGTTAGCAAGGGCATTAGAGATTGGCCTTGAGAAGTACCTCACCTCGGAGGGTCAGAGTCTCCATGTATGGCGCTATACCATCGCAGAAGATGATGATCGCATGGAGCCTTTCATATCTGCAAGACGGCATGCTCATCGAGCGTACCCTCGCCGAAGCTTACAGGACTGTATGGAGGCAACGTTAGGCGCTGCCTTTCTGCATGGTGGGATAGATATGGCACTCCGTGCGGGAGACGCCTTAGGTATGACCATGGGTGGCACTATTCCCTGGACGCTGCGATACTCTCGTACGCCGGAACCATTGCCAGCACCACCTCTCTTCGACGACCTTCAAGCCAACCTTGGATACGAATTTCATCGGGGCGATCTTCTAATCGAAGCCGCAACTCACCCCTCTTTCGCGACTACTGCGGGATCGTCTTATCAGCGATTAGAATTCCTTGGCGATGGTGAGTAACCCGACATTTCGCTTCTAAGCCAGTGACTGATAATATGATAAGCTGTCATTGACCTCGTCGTCATGAAGTATCTGTTCAACAAGTTTCCTGAAGCCACTTCAGGTCAGCTGTCGGCTGCTCGCTCGCGAGCTGTGTGCGGGCCGACCTTAGCATCTATCGCTGTGAGACGCCTCGGGCTTCACAAACATCTGCTTATCAACAATGTTGAACTAAGCACCGCGATCACAAGACACGTTCCCTTGCTTATGTCTCTCTCCCCTGAGGATACCATCAGTAAGGGATGGAAATACGATCCGCCGAAAGCGCTGAGTGACGTGTTGGAAAGCATTGTTGGAGCAGTCTTAGTTGACACTCGTTTCGACTTTGAGAAAACGGCGGTCATAGTCGAAGCGGTGATCAACGATGTGCTTGAAGTTCTCACGACGGATCTACCTCGGGATCCTGTGTCTGAGTTAATGGTCTGGGCAGCTGCAGCGGGATGTAGGCGGATATCCTTCCAGTGAGTTCCCTGGAAGAATGCTTAGGAACCTCATGACCCATTATTTACCAGAAAGACTCAGAGTAACCCCGATCTCCGGCGAAACGATAGCGTCTCTGTGGTCGTGCATGATGTAGTGGTTGTCGGTCCTATTACAGCCACCAACCTATCTTTGTCGAAAGGTCTTGCGGCAGAACGGGCACGTACTGTCTTGGCTGATCCAACATTTGACAAGTCTTTGGAAAAGTTGTGCGATTGCGTGCGGAACTTGGCTGCTGCTGTCCCAGAAGTGGCAGAAGCTATCATTGCTGATGATACCACTCCCTCGAAGCTCACTGACGAGACTGAAGAGGGCTTTGCTGCTATTGCCAAGCAGAAATTGCTCGACGGAGAGGCTGAATCTGCTCAGAACCATGATGAGTACGATGATGATGTGGTGGATATGGATGTGGAGGAATGATTAGCAAGGCATGTTGAACAAGTTTTGTTATTACTTTTTTAGGCGCGCACGGTCCTGAAGATATTCCCAGCCTGTGCGGAAGCATTGGAGTTTCCGTCCAGGGTGGGCTGGTTCTGGGCCCATCCGTAAATGATTGTTGTACCATACATACTTAAATTTTGAGTAGACTTATTCAAGAACAGCTTTTTTATGTCAAGCTGGTCTGAGTCAGCTTATGACAAACAAACAGTGTCAAATAAGCGGTAGTCTCGACTCTTGAACGGCATTAAGTACTTTTCCAACGTCCTTCTAACCTTTGCTCTCATTTATTTGATAGACGTACGAATCCAGTACCATGGGGGACGATTACCCTACGTTGTTCCGTGCGTGCGAGCTTGAAATGTAATAACTCTGTTTTACTGACAATGTTCACCAGGTTCGGAACAGATGAGCTTGATGCAGTTCCTTATCCCAACTGAAGTTGCCCATGACACAGTTGCAGAGCTCGGTGAACTGGGAAATGTTCAATTTAAGGACGTGCGTGCGCCCTGTTTAGCTGTTGTCATATTACTGAATGATACTACAGTTGAATCCTGCTGTCAATCCCTTTCAACGTTCCTTTGTTGGTGAGATACGGAGAACGGAAGAAATGGCACGACGTGTTCGGTTCTTTGAATCTCAGATTCAGAAGGAAAAGGATGTGGTTCCTATCCGTCCTTTATATGATTCAGCGTCGTTGGTCACGGTTGGACCGAGTGCTGCGCATAATATTGACGAGCTTGATGTTACACTCGCTGCGCATGAGACGCGGCTCGTGCAGATGAATGATAGCTATAAGACATTAAGTGAGCGTACGAGGGAGCTGGTGGAGGCCCGGCATGTTCTCCGAGAGACTGCTGTGTTCTTTGAGAAGGCAAGTCTTGTTCGATTGACAGGTCCGCATACATCTCGAACTGACTTACGACATGTAGGCTGAAACTCAGCAGACTGATATTAGGACTTCTTTTGATGACAGCTCCGCACCTCTTCTGCAACATGATGACCGGGAACAGCAATACTTATCCACTGTACAGTTTGACCTTGAGTACGTCCATGGATGCTCTTGCCTTTATTGTATTGACATGAAGGTAGATTCGTTGCTGGCACTATCGACCGTACCCGTATATCAACGTTTGAGCGTGTCTTGTGGCGTGTCCTAAGGGGTAACCTGTACATGAATCACACGGATATCACAGAGCCCTTCATCGATCCTGCTACTGGCGCTGAGACGCGCAAGAATGTGTTCATAATTTTCGCGCATGGTGACGCCTTACTGGCGAAGATACGAAAAGTGGCAGAGTCGATGGGTGCGACGCTATATCCAATCGATGCTAATGCCGACAAACGATCAGACTCTCTGCGCGAGGTCACCGCGCGCTTGGAAGACCTGGAGACAGTGTTGTATAACACAGGTGTCAACAGACGCAGCGAGCTGGTGAGAATCGGAGAGCATCTGGCTAGGTGGCAGGATGTCGTTCGCAAGGAAAAGGCGATCTATGAGACAATGAATCTTTTCAACTACGATGTCAGGAGGAAGACACTGGTTGCCGAAGGTTGGGTCCCAACAAGGGACCTTACCATGATCCATATGGCACTCCGTCACGCCACGGTAAGACAGTTGTATATTCTAGATGAACTTCTTAGTCACGCATTCAATCTCAGGAGGAGTCCGGAACGAGTGTTGTTCCTATTTTACAAGAGTTGCGCACGAGCAAAACACCACCAACCTTCACGCGTACCAATAAGTTTACTGAAGGCTTCCAGACCATCATGGACGCTTACGGCATTGCAACCTACCAAGAAGTCAACCCTGGTCTGTTCGCTATTGTTACGTTCCCTTTCTTATTTGCTGTGATGTTTGGTGATATTGGGCATGGCTTGATTATTCTCTTCGCCGCGTTGTACATGATCTTCCAAGAAAAGAAATGGGCGAGACAGGAACTTGATGAGGTGAGTCAACTTCGTTGGTACGCACGCAGCACCTAACTTAAATTGTTGTGCGTACCAGATCGTCGGCCAGTTCTTTTAGTAAGTTCTTACACGATTGAATCAATGCCCTTGCTAACATCGACACCAGTGGTCGATATATCATTCTTCTCATGGGCATGTTTTCCGTCTACACTGGCCTCATGTATAACGACATTTTCTCCAAGAGTCTCCACATCTGGCACTCGGGGTGGGACTTCCTCGAGGCCGGGTCGAATGGAGTTTCATACGCCCTTTCTAATGGTCATATATATCCCTTTGGGGTGGACCCTGCCTGGCACGGTGCGGATAATGGGCTCGTGTTTACAAATTCATACAAGATGAAGATGTCGGTCGTGCTTGGAGTGATTCATGTATGTTCTCATTTCCATCGTGGGGCAGCTCCATTATCACGCTCAAACAATCACGTTTTTCTAGATGACGTTTGCCCTTTGTCTACAGCTCCCCAATCACATCAAATTCAAACGCCCACTTGACATTTATGCCAACTTCATTCCCCAAATGATCTTTTTGCAGTCGATTTTCGGCTATTTGGTCGTATGCATCCTTTACAAATGGTCGATTGATTGGTCCACTCGAGACACGGAGCCTCCCTCGTTGTTGAACATGCTGATTGCAATGATCCTGTCACCTGGAAAGGTAGATGCGACTGCACAGCTATATCGTGGTCAAGGTTTCATTCAGGTTGTGCTTCTTCTACTCGCGGTGGTCTGCGTGCCCTGGATGTTGTGCATGAAACCGTACTTCCAATGGAAGGAGATGCAAAAAATCCAGGGTCAAGGGTACGTTGGACTTGGTCACCGTAACGGTGGGCCTCGTGAAAGTACAGATGAAGTTCTGGAAATCGAAGAAGAAGGTAACGGTCGTGTCATTGTGGAGGAGATGGAGGAAGAGCATGTACGTTATTATTAATCAGCAGGTAGGGGTGCTGTCGTTACTGATCGTTATCTACAGGAACAACACGACTTCAGCGAGGTGGTGATCCATCAGATAATCCATACCATCGAATTCTGTCTCGGCTGTATCTCACATACTGCATCTTATCTTCGGCTATGGGCCTTGTCACTGGCGCATGCTCAGCTATCTGAGGTGCTGTGGTCCATGACAATCGAGAAATTTTTAGGACTGTCCGGTATCTTCGGCACGATCGCCCTCGTAATGGTGGTTGTTTTCTGGTTCTCAGCAACGGTGTTCATTCTGTGCATCATGGAGGTGCGTGTTGCAAACGTGTTCATAAGGCGTGGATCCGATATACTCATACTTCCTTTTCTTCGTGACATATTCCCATCCAAAAACAGGGTCTCTCGGCATTTTTGCACGCGCTTCGTCTGCACTGGGTAGAAGCGAACAGCAAACATTACCAGGGAGAGGGATATGTACGTGATGCAATTTCATCTATTTCTATGTGCGTGTAGTGCGCGTGCTGATGCATTTTTTTCTGAATCACAGTCGTTCGCGCCGTTGAGCTTTGCTAAGCTAGACGAGAAGGAGTGACCTTACATGTTACCCATATTCTTTTCTGATGTCCTGTAGGTATGATATCGAGCAATAGGACGGTTAGATAATTCAAAGATGCGGGGTAAGGCAGTGAGAGTAGAATGCCCCACATTGCCCTTGCACAGCTCGGTGGCAGTGACGTAAGATCACCGATCTTGCCGGTTCACCGCTTTTGTCGGCCGGCGCAAGGTGAGATAATTAGATTATCTCGATTTTTCCAACTCCGCAAGAGGCTGTAGCCTTATATCGCATGGAGCGTTGCCTGATCGTTTTTCTTCACTTGTCTCTCACTTCTTTTTCTTGCTCTTTTTCATATCTCAATAGAGGTTCGTCCTCTCCTCCTCTGTATATATAACCTCTCGTGACTGATCTATTGTTTTCAGGCATTTAGCCACTCAGTAGACGTAGAGCTCGCTCTTGTAGCTTTTGTTTGCTTAATCCCAACTTCATAGAAGAAAACTTACTTTCAACGTCTCAGCTAAAGGTACGATTATGATCTCGTGTTCTTGTCTTCTGTGCGCTCATGACTAGTTCAGATACTAGAAATGCCTGCCGCTACCGCTACCACACCTGCTATTCCTTCTACCGCCTCTCTCAAGGGTCCCGTTGACGGTCAAATTGACGTGGCCGCTTTATTTGTGGCTGACAAAGCTACCCGTGATGCAGCCGCAAAGGTCCTGGCTTCGGCCGTGCAAAATGATGGTCCTGCTGCCATTGCCGCTGTCGGTTTCGTCGAAGCCGCAGTTAAGGCACTTGCTGACAAAAAATCTGCTGCTGCCCGTGAGGGTGCAGCCGATGCTGTAATCGTCCTTGCTAAGGCGGGCGCTACTAAGGCCCTTGAACCCACGTTCGTCGATTCTGGTCTATATGCTGCTCTCATTGAGGGTTTCGCCGACAAAATGCCTGCCCCTCGTAATGCAGCCGTCGAGGCAGTTCGGGAGTTTGTAGCCACCATGAACCCATGGGCTACCAGTCTTCTTCTTCCCGCACTTCTTCACGAAATCAAAACCGCCGGTAAATGGCAAGTGAAGACTGGCTCGCTTATTGTCCTGAACCAGCTCGTCGTGTCTGCACCTCTTCAAACCGCTCGTCTGATGCCCGACATCGTTCCTATTCTTGCTGAGGCTATCTGGGATACCAAAGCAGATGTGAAGAAGGCTGCACGCGATTCCCTTACAAAGGCTACTGCGTTGGTTTCGAACAAGGACATTGAACGCTTTATTCCAGCTCTTATTAAAGCCCTCATAAATCCTGTCGAAGAGGTGCCGAATACCATTCAGCTCCTCTCGGCTACTACATTCGTTTCCGAAGTAGATTCTGCTACTCTTTCCTTGATGGTTCCCCTTTTGTCTCGTGGTCTCCTAGAGAAGCTTACTGCTACAAAGCGTAAGGTTGCAGTGTAAGTGTTGAACTCTTCATTTCCCAGACACGGATCTCACCCCACATATAGTATCGTCGACAACATGGCCAAGCTTGTAGACTCTCCCGTCACTGTCCGTCCATTCTTGCCCAAGCTCCTCCCGGGCTTGATCAAGGTAGAGACTACCATTGGTGACCCCGAGGCTCGTGGCGTGGTTGGAAAGGCCATTGTCACTCTCCGCCAAGTCGGTGAAGTCCCCGCTGAAAGCGATGGTACCGACCTCCCTGCACTGAAAGTTGCCGAGGCATCACAACTTACCTCATCCCTCGCCTCTATCTACAAGAAAGCAGGCGCTTCCACTCTCTCCACCACTGACGCTTCTGCCGTCTATGTCTCGCGCCTTGCTGCTAACCTTGTTAATGCCAAGAACTTTGACGTTCCCGAGTGGGACACACTTGCGCCTTACCTCGCATTCCTTACCCCTACTCCTGACCCTGTTTCCATTGCAAGGGAATGGGTCGTTCGCTCTGCTAGCGAGGACACTGAAGATGACACAGTCCCTGACGATGAGGAGGAAGGTGAAGACCTGTGCAACTGCCAGTTCTCTCTTGCCTACGGTGCAAAGATTCTCTTGAATACCGCTACCCTCCGCCTCAAACGTGGGCACCGCTACGGTCTCTGCGGTAAGAACGGTACAGGGAAGTCAACCCTCATGCGTGCTATCACCAACGGACAGGTCGAGGGTTTCCCCTCCCCTGATGAGGTTCGCACATTCTATGTCGAGCACGACATCGATGGCAGCGAGGCCGACACGTCGGTCCTTCAGTTCATCCTTTCTGATTCACGTATTCTTGCTGGCGAGGCTGAAGTTGTCGAGACCCTCGCTTCGTCGGTTTCAGCGATGAGCGGCAGAAGCATGCCATTGGCAGTTTATCCGGTGGATGGAAGATGAAGCTTGCCCTCGCCAGGGCCATGCTCTTTAAAGCTGACATCCTCCTCCTTGATGAGCCTACCAACCACTTGGATGTCGTCAACGTTGCTTGGCTCGAGAACTACCTCGTTAGCCTAAAGACCTGTACCTCCATCATCGTCTCGCACGACTCTAGTTCCTCAACAACACGATCACCGATGTCCTCCACATTAACCGCTTCAAGGTCAAGAGATACCGCGGTAACCTTGAGGCTTTCGTCAAGGTCGTCCCTGAGGCAAAGTCTTACTACACCCTTGAGGCTGCTGAGGACTACAAGTTCAAGCTCCCAGACCCACCTTTGCTCGAAGGTGTCAAGACCAAGGAGAAGAGTTTGCTTAAGATGCGCAAGGTTGGCTTCCAGTACCCCACGCAACCGGTCCAGCAACTTTACGATATCAATCTCCAAGTCTCTCTTTCGTCTCGCGTTGCTGTACTTGGTCCCAACGGTTCGGGGAAGTCGACACTAGTAAAGCTCCTCATCGGTGACATGGAGCCCAACAAGGGTGGTGAAATCTGGAAGCACCCCAACTTGGTCATCGGTTACGTTGCTCAGCACGCCTTCCACCATATTGACCACCACCTTGACAAGACTCCTCTCGAATACATGCTATGGCGTTACCAGACCGGTGAGGATTTGGAAGAGATGCAGAAGGCCAGCCGTCAAATTACAGATGCCGAAGCACAAAAGATGAAGGACGGTTCCCTCTATGTCCACGAGGACGGTTCGAAGAGGTTCATTGAAGAGATCGTTGCGCGCAAGAAATTGAAGCAGTCCTACGAGTATGATGTTTCTTTCAAGAACATGAGTTCTTCGGAGAATGTGTGGATGCCTCGTGATGAGCTTATCAAGCGTGGCTTCGAAAAGGTTTGTATTATTCGCTTCTAGCGACTGCTTAATGCTGAAGGCTCACCTCTTTGCAGAAAGTTCTCGAGGTAGATACTCGCGAAGCCCAACGTCTCGGTCTCTTGCGGCCTCTTGTCCGTCGGGAGATTGAGAAGCACTTTGCTGACTTCGGTCTGGAGCCCGAGTTCGTGTCACATAACACTATGAGGGGTCTGTCTGGTGGTCAGAAAGTTAAAATCGTTCTTGGTGCTGCTACTTGGCGCCGACCTCACGTCATCTGCTTGGATGAGCCGACCAGTACGCTCGCTCACTTTTTTCTTCTTTCTTTCACTTATGTCCCACGCAGACTATCTTGATCGTGAGTCGCTTGCTGCACTCATCGAGGCCTTGAAGGTCTTCGAAGGTGGTGTGCTCGTTATCACCCACAACAGGGACTTCTCTGAGTCCCTCTGCCATGAGGTGTGGGCCATGCGTGATGGGCATCTCGAGGCTTCCGGTCACAACTGGGTCGAGGGCCAGGGTTCAGGTCCCCGCATTGACAAGAAGGATGGCGAGGAGGAGGTTCAATATGATGCCATGGGCAACAAGATCGACAACAAAAAGACAAAGAAGCTGACGTCAGCTGAACAGCGCAAGGTCAGTCCGCTTCCTTTGTTTCGCTCTGAATTGTGCTCAGTTTTTATTTTTACAGCTTAAGAAGGAACGCATGGCTCGTAAGAAACGGGGTGAAGAGGTTACCGATGATGAGCTTTAAGTTGTCTGCCGGTCATGGTATTATTTGATATGTTCTTGTGTGCTCCTCATCATGTATTCGCATTCATGCCATTTGTTGTGTTGTTACCCTCGGGCTGTTATTATGTACCCTGTTCACTATTTTCATATAATGGATTTATGGATTTCTGTCTCATGTCTTGGTATAAGCGCGTGTGGCACGTGCTCTAGCTAGGGCCATGTTGATTACTGCGAGCGTACAGCTTGGAGTTTGTGCTTCTTCAAGTTCTTGGGCTTTGTTGCCTTTAGTCGGTTGTTCACGCGTTCACGTCCCGTTCTCTTTACGATTCGCGAAATGCCTTACCTTGACGACCAAACCTTCAATTTTCATACCAGAGACATCGCCACGCAGCTGACTCCGAATGCTACTCAGAGGACAACTTTGATCGTCGCAGGCTGCTATGTTATACTTATCGCTATTCTCTGGTGAGCGTCTAACCAGTTCTTCTGCAATGACCACGGTTGAGCCTTTTGTTCGCAGGCATGTCCCAGTTCTGAGTTGGATTAGTGCGTACCTCTTCATGTCGTACCCTCCTGCAGCACCCTGATGTGTTCTGAATCTACACGCAGTATACCCTTTCAAGTACGTTCCTCTTAAAAATCTGAAAGGTTATACGTTGATGTGATTGTAGACTGCTTACTGTGGGCTTCCATGAGGTAGGCTCATCTCCCCGCTGCTCAGGCCTTGAGGCGTCAAGTTACTTCCTAGATGAGCCATGCAATCACCGGTATCTTGACGTGCGCTACTATTCATTCCGTCGAACTTGATCGTTAGTTCGCTGTCTTTTTATTTCGCCATTAAACCTCTACTTACTCGCATCACCGTTTGGACAGCCGACGAAGGCGGTGAGACCCGCATGTCGGGCGGTATACCATGGATCACCCTCCCTGCTGGATATCTCGGGTCCTCATTCATCGGCGCTTGTCTCATTGCATGCGGATTCGATACCAATGCGAGCAAAGTAGCTTGTCTTGTTCTCGGTGTATTTTTCCTCTTCACGTTGTGGTGGGCGCGCAGGAATTGGCTGTGAGTATTGTTCCTGCACTGCTCAACTGGAGAAGGACGGGTACTGAGCGGATTACGAAGGACATGGCTACTCATTCTTGGAATGTCTGGCATGATCGTGGTATTCTGGCTAGTGGCGGACAGTGTTGCATTGCGTTACTTCGTGAGTTGTTCTGGACCTTTCTCATGTTCCAGGCTCATTTTTTCAATAAGGTCTTGTTTATTGGCGTAATGTCAGACTTGTATGTGCTATGGGACGTAATAGGTAGGTCTACCCTCATGGTTTTCATGCGTCAGACTAATGGGTTCCTTCAGATGATACCATCGCGCGGAAAGTTAATAGTTCTGATGCCTCCGCCTTCGCTCGGGTTTGTGGCTGTTTCCCATCTCAAGGTCAAGCCCTCTACCTCTGGCGAACGTTAACCTTTGCTAATACCCCTATCAGCATGGGGCCTCATTTGGCTTATAATAGCCTTTATTTTCTTTGCCGCAGGCGTCCTCGTGGGACTTGCTGCATTCAAGGTTTTTTGCCTCCTCTTCCCTCGACAGGACAGCACTGACGAGTAAAATATGTTAGGAGACTTCGTCAGAACAACAATCGGAAGCTGCGCACTTCCTTCCCGCTCCAGGATCAAGCGGTGCTATGGCATCTGTACCATTACCTGGTGTCTTTATAATGATTGTCACAGCCTTCTCGTTGAAGCTGTTATTGTGACTCTGAAAACCACAGCCAGTGCTTGGGCTTAGTGATTCCAGATATCATACTTTTGTAGCTTGTATCGGTTCTAGACGCAGAATGATGTTTTGTATTCCAGCTACTTCATGTTAATACTGTTTTGACCCGTCCGAATACTATTTTGATGACTTGCTCTCCTGTATATATAACCAGGACACTCCGGTCGGCTCTTGGACTTACATAATGTAGCGTCGCCAGTTCCCGACCCGTGCTTTGTTATGTAAACCCGAATGATATATCTCGTTAAGTTGAATGGCCCTTGCTGCCTGGTGTTGTTCGCAACGGTCGAAGAGGTGAGAGGCGTACACTAGTACTGTCGGAAATTTCCTAAGTCGGTTGCAATTCGGTTCCAATCAGTTCCAACCGAGTAAGTTCCATTATTGATACCCAGTTAGGAATGGTTAAAGTTGCACAATTTGGTGATTCTAACCAAATTGTAACATAATTGTAACGCATTGAGACTAGGCTCATCATTCCCCCATGACGCGTGCTTCGATTCTAATGAAGCACCACCCCATTCTTAAGACGTCGTTTGAGTATAGATTCCCCATTCGCGCGTCACTCAACGATTTTTGTCCACCCACCCCATCTCCATATTTTCATACTCTAGCGGGTTTTGGTCTGGGTTCGTGTATCCTTTGGTCTACGTACGTGCTCAGACAGATCACGCTCCGAAGGTCTTGATCCCCGAACTCTTCAACTCCGAACTTTCTCTCGGATCACGTGATCAGCCCAGACTCCCGATCTCTTGCGCGGGGCAACTTCAGTTCCCACACAAAAAGCGAATCAATGACTTGCCGACTCGTTTTACATAGCCTTCTCCTCTCTCACATCTTCCTTAGCTTCAACTATCAACTTTCAGAGTCAATGTTAGCGTGTGCGACGACCTACTAACATTTACTATCTCTCATCTTCACCTTTATCACGCATTTATGCAAAGGCCAAATAACAGAGACGGCCGCGTTTTATAACGTATCGCATAAAGGCAACTTTGCTATGCGACACGTCATACAACGCGGCCGCAACACGCTCACCACGATTGGTTGCTCAAATGGATTTGAGTCTCACGTTCGCCGCTACTCCAATCTAGGCAGCCGCGATTCAGTGGAAGCAGCGATCTACCCCTATGATAATGACTCCGGTCCGTTCTCCAAGGACGGGAACTCTGGGTCTATCACTGTCGACGCCCTCGGCAAGTTTGTTCCTCTCCTCACTGGTGGCACGGGACGAACCGACATCACGTTTGGGACGCCGATGCACTGGCTCTGGGATGTCATCAAGACTCAGTTCCCTAGTGCTAGCCTCTACATCGAAGATGACGACAACTATGGTGTCGATCGCTTAGAGGTCCCTTTATAAAACCAGGTTCTCCACATTTGACATACTCTACTGCGCAAATGTTGTGTATAGAACCAACGATCCTTCGTAAAGTTACATACATCGTTGTATTCAAGTCACTAGTAAATTGTTCTCCTACAAAGCTAGCCATTCATTATTGGGTATATCTTTACTGTACGCGCTCAGTGAATCTCGTCTTGAAGAATGTGATTGCGAACTCCTAAACGCAGTAAAGAGTAAGTTATCAGCAATTCGTGTAAATATATGCATACCTCATCATAGGTTTGCTTCAAGCTCGGACGGTCTAGCATCCGCTGAGCGTATTTCATGAATTTGGCAAACTTAGGTCCTTTCAACTCGTCGCCTAACTTATACCCCATCCCGACAGGGAACTTTCCTGTTTCCAATTAATCAGATTCAATCTCTCGGTAAGGGGCATGAGTAGGTGTTCTACCTGTGTCAGTTTTGGTGATGATCTTGAGCGCTTCGAGTTGCGGAGAGATGCATGCATCTGCAATAGTGTAGTGATCTCCAACCGCGAATTCTCTCCCCTCCTCGAGAAGTTCTTGAATAAATTCAATCCCCTTCAGGATATTGTCATATGGCTCTTTCCCTTGGAAGAACGCGTAGCTCGGTCCCTCGATGTGTTTAGTAGTCGCGTCGATAAAGAAACGGACTTTAGCACGCAAAACAAGATCCTTCGGTAGGAGGCCTGGATAGAGATCTGCCACGAACTCAAGGATGACATTCGATTCTGCGATTTTAGCAGACAGCGGCGATGGATCATCGGGCTCGACATTGGGTCCTCCATATGTCACAGCGGGCACCTATAGTTATAATGTGACACTCGTCTACAATCGACACAAAATTTTATCACACATACCTTACCGGCGGGGTTCACTTTACTAGTGAACCACTCTGGTTTATTCGCGAGATCGACTTGGTATCTTCTGTAGGGTGCATTGGCTTCAATAAGAGCCAATTCAATCTGTCAATTTGCGTCAGACTGGTAAGATGGTGTCAGCAGTCATTTCACCTTCAGGCTATAGGGTGAGAGCTGTAGAGTTGTGGGTCAGGTAAATTTTCCGCTTTATTCTCTATCGTTCCTCACCTTGTGAAGGTACAAAGTCAGCTGCTCGGACATGATGATGATTTGAGTGTCTAACAAAGGGATGCTCAGGTTTATATACGACACAAGCGAGCTTCAGGCCCGGTCGCATCGGCCATCGCATCACTGTTTGTGAGCTGATATTGGGTTATTCGTAATCAGGGAGGGTTGCTATGCGGAAATAAAACTAACGAATTAACAGACTAGTCAGAGGTCAATCATAATACCCCGATAACTTGGTGAATGAGTCAGTTGCTGACTGAGATTTACCTGTTGGTTCACGGCATATATCAACATTACAAAACTCCATCAACAACTGAACTTACTAAGAAAATTACATGTCACGGAGCAAGTACTGCAGTCGACTTGCTCATAATGTATAGCGATGGGAACGGCCCTTTTTCTATACAATATGAGACATATACACTACCAAATAATTCCCACGGTGCACTTCGAAAACGTGAGACGGTTAACTTCGTTGTTCCAAAGCCAGTCGAAGTGCCACTTCGTCCACTTCGAGAGGTGAATCGAAGTTATCATGCATATTACTTCTATGTCTGAGGCCCTTTATCCGCCTCCCATATTTATCATATATTTCAGTGTTGAATCAATTTACACTGGTGTCTCACAGCGATTAGGCAAGCGGAGTCCCCCAGTTTCATACTCGGGGGACTCAGACAAGTTTTATTGCGAACTGAGAGAGCGAAAAGTACATGATACAGCAGTGTAAGGCAAAACAGATGCTAGACTCGATAAGATGTGCTTGAGAATGAGCAATAAAACTAGGAGACAGACTTCAATAGACCAGAATTGAGTGTCGGAGGCACGATAGAAATGCTATAAGGCTTTTTTTTTTTTTCTATAACGTTTTTTTTTTTTTTTTTTTCGTTGTTTTGTGGTCATGGTGCCAGGCGAGTAGGTGAAATCCAGTCGAAACAAGCGATTAGGCGAAATCCAGTCTGAGTCAAGAATGAGGTCATGTGTGAGTCAATCCGTTCATGTAGCAGGGTTGCGTTCACGAGCCGAGCCGTGTAGTAAAGCGTTGAGCAGAAAAGGATGCTGGCGGATATACTTTCTGAATTCATCAGAGGACCACCGACCTGCTGCCTGAATAAGGTCTGGAGCCATTCCCGCAATCGCAAGTGCAGTTGCACCTCCAGCCCTCATTGAATGTCCTGACATCGCGTTACCACAGTGTCGACGTAAGCGTCGTAAGAACCAACTTCTAGTTGGTATGGCGCCCGTGCTCGACAACCAAAGTGCCGGCCGACTTGGAAATGCAGTGTCACGAAACGTCAAATAGCAATGGATGAGCGGAAGAGGATCCAAATCAATAACAGAACGTGACGGGCACCTGTGACTCCCACGTATTGCGTCTAATTAGACGTGATAATAGATAGGGCTAGCACGTCTAAAATGACACAGTTCCAGCGTTTGCAAGCCTCCTTCAATAAATCTTGGATAAAGAGTGACTTATAATAACAGCAGCTCTAGGTGGGACGTCGGCGTTAATGTTCCTGGCTCCGGCTATCATGCGCCCGTCATGTCGTTCCTGGCTTCGGCTATCATGCGCCCGCCGTGTGAACCTTCGTGCCCGCCGTCGTACACGATGAGCTCCTTAAATCATGCATATCAGAGGCGCATTTTTACACATTGGTGGCGCATTTTGACACAGTGAAAGCTACTAATAATTCAAGTATGTACAGATCCTCAGAATATACATAAAAAAGCAGCAGGGTGTACTACTCGCCCTCGTCCTCTTCCTCATCAGATGACTCGATGAACTCCGCACTTTTAGGGGCCTCACGATGCTGGGCACTACTGTTCTTTTTCACCTTCTTTGACGGCCTTCTGTTCTCTTTGTGTGCCTGTCCTGTGGTAGGTGGAGCCTTGCGCTTGCGAGCGACTCCAGCATCGGAGCGCTTCTTGCGTGGCTGCCGGACAACTTGCCCTGCCGAACGGCACGCATCAAGTTCAGCAGTGTGAAGCTTGACTTCCGCTGGAGTGAGGGCAGCCCAGTAACATGTTCGGGCCTTGAGCGCATCACGGAGCTTGCGAATTTCACCGACTGTCCCGATGTTTGAAGGACTGATAAATTTGACACCCTGGGGCCATCCTACTAGCTTGACCGCATAAGTTTCAATGATCGCCGTATTGTAGTTATTGTAATTCATCGTGATGTCTTTCTTGCCAGTCACTGCAACTGTAAAGATGTCAGACAGCACTCATGCACACTACTGTCACATACCCAGCCCTCGGACAATCAATTTTCGAGCTTGCTTTCGAACCGTTTCCAAAGAGTCACGTTCGTTAAGATCTCGAAGATACTTGATAAGAACAAAATAAAATAATAATGAGGAGCCAGACGACTGACTTTGATTCTGCGTGCATGCCCATTGCTCATATTGACGGAGAACATCGGCCATTGGAGAGTCATAGACGTCCTCCCAGAAATCTTCGGAATTATCAGTACCATGCATCGTGCTTTGAATCATGTCATTGATGTGGCCCCGAACAACGTATACAGTTGCATAGGTGCCTGTGCGAACATGCAAATCGTCGAGCTTTGAAGTGAAAATGAGTCCAGTAGAATACAGGTGATGAACGAAAAGCTCACCTCCTTGATGACCCTCTCTGTTGTGACCAAAACATCTCGCGCAGCAGCTATATTGTTGGCTCGCACACTACTTACCTTTTGTTCGCGGTGCTCCCTAAGAGCACTCACATAAGTGGTCTTCTCATCCCTCATCAAATTCTTCATCTGGGGGTCCTCGGCGACCATTTCGCGCAGCTCACCCAATGTATACCGAGAGCCGATAGGTTGATCTTATTGTAACAGAACATGAGTATGTAAGAGTAAGGAAAGGGATTTAGCATACCACTGTTCATCTCCTTGGCTTTGGCGTGAATGAGGGCATTAGTCAGGTGGATCTTACGCGCTGTGTGATACTTGGTCTGACTACCAATCATGTCATTGACATATTTTGGAGTCACATTGTGAGCGCGCGAGAGCAATTCAACTGCGTGTTTCTGTTCTTGTAGGTGTTTGACGACAGCATCATGTAAACGCTTCGTCATTTCTGTCTTCAGGCCCTTCTTGATTTTCCGGGAGGCCTTCTGTGCATCTGACAGCCGAGTTGGTGGGGTCCAGCAATGGATCATGGGACGGGTTGGGTTTCGCGCCGCCCAGGTGGACAAATTGGCATCACGGAGGGGCTCTGACAGCGACTCACTGTCAGCAGGCGATGGTGCGCGAGAGGCAGGTGTGAGATCGTGTGCGTCGGGTGAAAATTCAGCAATGAAAGTAGGGTGTGGAAGGACCGGTTCACCATTGACAGCTGCTAACTCGTCACTCGTCAGCGGCATCATGTATAATGATGGGTCGTCCAAGTCGATATCATCCCAAGGTTGGAGTGTATTGCTCAATCCTGTTTTTGAAGGTCAATAAGAGTGGGAGACACATTTATACAACGCACCTTCATTTTCATTGAGCATCCCCATGAAATATTCAGGTCCTCCGCTGGCGATGAAATTCCCATTGGGGTCGAAGTCATTTTCAGGGAAAGTGAAGCTCATAGTTGTCTGTGCGAGTAGGAAGGAGTGTCGTTGCGGGGACACGATTAGAAAAAAAAAGTGCTTGCCTTGGGAGCCTGAGAATCACGCCAATGGATCAGGGTGGCATAGACAGAATGGCATTAATACCAATCATTAAACCCTATAAAAAACGGCATTAATACCAAGCATCAGAGTCATAACAACTTACAATACTTCTCAGGTTGCCAATTGGAGGAAGTTCCGCGTATAACATTGATTGGGGGTGATCATATACATCTCTGCTGGGATGACCTCAGCGCGATGCTTTGATCCAACTTGAATACCGATGATGTTCGGATAGGTTAGTTGTTGGGATAACCTGGTGGCGATCCTTAGATCCTACTTGAATACCAATGATATTCGGTTAGGTTAGTCGGTTAGGTTAGTTGCTGGGATGTCCTTACTTTAATATCCTACTTGAATACCGATGATATTCGGTTAGGTTAGTCGGTTAGGTTAGTTGCTGGGATGTCCTTACTTTAATACGACTTGAATACCGATGATGTTCGGTTAGGTTGGTTGCTGGGATGACCTCGTCGCCAATCCAACTTGAATACCGATGATGTTCGGTTAGGTTGGTTGCTGGGATGACCTCGTCGCCAATCCAACTTGAATACCGATGATGTTCGGTTAGGTTGGTTGCTGGGATGACCTCGTCGCCAATCCAACTTGAATACCGATGATGTTCGGATAAGTTGGTTGCTGGGATGACCTTGTTGCAAATCCGACTTGAATACTGATGATATTCGGGTAGGTGGATTGCTGGGATGACCTCAACTTGAATACCGATGATATTCGGATAGGCTGGGATAATCTTGTCACAAATCCAGCTTGAATACTGATGATGTTTGGATAGGTCAGTTGGTGATTGAGCGCTGACAGTAACCTTTTACTAATTCGCATTCTATAAAATGTATGAGGGGGAATCCCCATTGACATGATAGACAGTCAAACTTGGAAAATCTCACGACCCATTTCCCCCCTCAGATCTATGGTAAGTCTCGATTTTTGGACTCATGGTGTACAGTGTTTTAAATTCATTCTAAGGCTCATCGGCAGAGTTCTCCTGTTACTTTGAACAGGCAGCGCATGGCTACCAAGCGGTGGCTTGCAAAACCAGGGTAAGTTTTTTCTTTCTTTTTAATTCAAGTCGAGATTGTACTTTCAGAGTTCGAGACACGCAAAACGCAAAGGCACGCGCTCGGATGGCGAGGTCAGTCCCACTCTCACTCTTGGGTCGAAAAATTGTACTTAAAATACAATTTTTAAGTAGGCGGGCCAGGTAAAATCATTTCTGTTTTACTGCCATCTCTTGTTCTTCCTGACTGCACCCATAGTAAAAAAAACACACAACACATCCCTTTGGTCAATCCACCCATGCTTGACGGACTCGATGGTCGTGACATCACTCCAGAGGTCGATGATGGATCTCTACTCACCATGGATAATGTCATCCCTTGTTCCTGCGACTCGCCAACCCTGCAAAATATTGAGAACATGGCCAATTGCTGGCAAAAGGGATGGATTCGGGAGCGGGAGTCTGAAAATAAGTGGGATCATGCATATGAGAAACTGCTCAAAGGTGCGCAAGAAAAGGGGCGACGAGAGACCATTATTTTTCTTAATGAGTGTAGTGTGCACGCTTCCGAGGGGAGGGAACTTCTGGAAAGTATCCAAGACGTTGTGCACACCAATTGTCCACATTGCAGGGAGCGTCTCAAGTACGATATCATTATACTTCATGATCTGCTTGTCTGTATTGTTTCAGAGGTCAAATTTTTCGAGGTGAAAGTAGCTAACAGTAAAACTACGTAGTTTGTGACTGTATAGGATGTTGAACAATGTCATATTGAAATGATGGTGACCGAATTGATGGCGAACATATAGCGAATTGACAAAATTGATGGCGCGTGTATGGCGAACTGATGGCGAACACATATCGAACACATATCGAACTAATGTCGAACACATAGCGAACACATAGCGAATAGATAGCGAATAGATAGCGAACACATATCGAATCGATAGCGAACACATGCCAGACGTTGTAATATCTCTATGATCGCACTTCCATAGAGTTTTAAACCATACCGACTGCGTTGAAGGTTACTATTTGTTACGCTGATTTCGTCAAAATGTGTAGTGAATGCAGTCGGCTTGGATTTAGGACCATGTTTGTATATCACTAGCTAATTACTGATTACATTCGTGGGATGCTACACACATGCGGACTCTTAAGGTAATGCAACTGTGTAGTCCTATCTCATTCGGTCAGTTGCACATCTGCATCAATTTTGTAATCACACTGAGTAGCCTACACGTTCTGTGGACTGCATAAATGTTCCATTACCAAGGTATTACAAGTACTACATATGTACACGGCTGAGATAGTGAACTATTACTACGAAGGTAATCTAAAGTTCACAGTGTGTCATCGTCTCTGACAAGTCATCTACCTGCGACCACAGGTCATCCGAGTCTGAGGACCAAGAGGGGGAAGGTGGGGATGGGGACGGCCAGAAAGGACCGCCCGGAATTGGGACTGCCCGGACTCTACCTTCATTGTATTGTACAGTATATACTTCAAGCGCCTTCTGGAACGAAGGATACCACTTCTGAATGTTACCACTAACAAAGTGGGTGCGTTCAGCCACATCAGCCCTAATATGAGCATCAGTATTATTGTAAGTGAAAGTACAATACAACGCCTACCAGTGGTAGAATATGCCGACTTCTTGACCGACCGTGATTACCCAGAACCCTTCGGCTTCCAAACCAGCATGTGGTGGTATGATATCGCCAGGCTTGGGAACCTGCGTGGCTGGCAATGAAGGAAGGGCGACACTTGTAGGAGATTGCGAGTGTGATGACGAGCTTAAAGGTACCAGAGGGTCTTGTGCACGTGAGCTGGTAGAATCAGGCACTGGGATAGTTTGATTGACAAGCGAGGCATTCGTGTGCGATGCTTTGGAAAGGGTGATGCTCTCTTCAACAGTCTTGCGCTTCCAGGTAATTGTGTCCAATGCTGAACCTATTCGGGAGTGTGACCATGTGGTTTTTTATCAGATGTGATAGACTTGCGACCCACCTGATACAGTCATGTCTTCAAGCAACTGGCGCAAGTCCTGGACATGATCATTGCGGCGGGAGGCGACAGATGACGAGGAATTCTGTGACATGGTGGATGTGAGAAACTTAAGGAAGGAAACGATTAGTCGAACAAGGGGGAATAGATGGAGATGTGCATGAATAACGTTTATGATTAGTCACACATAGCCCAATATCCAGAGGACGTATCCATACCTGACTTGTCTGAAAAGAAAAGAAAAATGCGGAATTCAGGAGGACGTCAAACACAACGAGTTCGCACTAACCTCTCTTTGCGGTCTATCCGTCGCATAGGTTCCTTGCGAGATAAGGATGGCCTTCCCGCCAATGGTGCATCGAAACTGGTGAAACATAGAGCGTTAGTTCTGCAAACAGCCAGCTATAAACAGCGGCGGGAGGCTCGCCTACAAGGTAAGTGTCCAGGCACTCACAAAGCCAGAACAAAGAAAAACACTGACTTGGTTTAAAGAAATGACAGCTAATGAGCGCAAAGCTCTGGAAGGTCTCAGAAATCCCCCGACTTTCCCACCTGGCGTTGACGAGGACTTCGAAGATCTCAATTTCAACTTTGGTGATGTATGCGATGGTACTGACACACTCCCCATCAGCCACGCTGGTGGGGAGTTCGAAGACCTGGCGAGAGGTGTTATGGGTGAAGTCTGGCAATTGTGAGTGCATTTTAGTAGACAGTCAGCGATTTACACGCACATCAGAAAGGATAGAGATAATGCTCACAGGGTTCAACGTATCGACAATCGCACACGGCGTGATCGTGTTCTACGGAGGAATGTCGCTTTCAATGAGCAAATACAAGTGATGAGCGAAGCATACCTTATATGGAGCCTTGAGAAATCACAGAAGGGCTTCAGGAACTTTTTTGAACGCCTATGCAGCGAAGAGACGGATGAAGTGATTGACTTTAATGCTGGCCAATGGCCAGTGACTGTGATAGATGCATTTTGTGAGTCACCTTCGATGTTTATTATCTTACGGTTTTAACGTCATTTGTTGTACAGTCGCTGAGAAAGTGATACTTAAAATATCGTCGACAGACCATACAATCGCCTCTGCAATGGTTCGTCAAGGTGTTATACCTTGCTCTCCAATATCGCCAGTCGCGGGCATAACATCAGAAGCCCTTGAATTGTATTGTGTGACGCACCTCAGGAGCCCTCATTTATCAATTCAAGCGTTTGTTAAAACCATGTGCGATCTACACGGGGTAAATGTTCTCACTTCAAGTTCTATGGTACTCCATGCTAAACACATTCAGATTGAATTCCATCGACACCTCTCACGTCAATTTTCAATCGCACTGGACATATATCTTCAAATTCAACGGGTTGTGGCCTCACTCGTAACAGAATCACTCCGACGCGACTCACCTGACTGGCGCCTCAAACACGCTTGTCCTGCGTGCACTTACATACTAACTAACGAAGAACAACTACGCTTCAAAATTCTCTATGCCATGGACGGGAATGATTCGTTAAAACGAATTCTACGACGCTCACTTGACGATGACGACGACTCTCTTGGAATATCATCCGAGCTTCCCACCGCCCAGCTACTTGTCAGTGACCGTTACCTGTCTCGTAATTTCGTAGATCAGTTTGCACGCGATACTGCGTGTGCTACTGGGGACAATGTGAGTGATTGACGCAGAGCTTTTGTAGAAATAACTAATATCGATCAGAGACCGGCAGAGAACTCATGCGAAGGCCGATGGAAGAACATGGATGACACAAAGACGAAAAAAGCATGGGGTATATATGACGAAACTGGTGTCTTTATCGCTGTGTGCCGCCATGGCTTTTGTTTACTGATCACGGACATGGTGCAGAGCGGGGAGCTGTGAGTAATATATACTTTTACTTAATATTCCTGACAGGTGTGTTCTTATAGCCAAAATACCCCTAGCTGTTGTTGCCAAATTGCTGGATGCATTTGGTGACCGTTTGGGCGGTGGTTATGATATCGGCTGTCAGTTCCAGGCTACTCTTGACAACAGCCTTCTTGGACCCCTTGCGCGTTCGTTACGTCATACCCTCCTTGTTGGCGCATTCATGGACATGCGCACAGGCGGTTATGTCAGCTCTTTTCTTTGACGACTTACATCAAGGGCCTTGGGATTGAAGACCTGGAGACTTGTGAGCGAACGTTCTCAAAGTCGAATTCGCTCGCATCAGCTCTAAGGTATACTACCGTGTTCCATCGTCAACAAGCCATAGATTCATACTTTGAGCATAACGACGAGTTTGAGGTCTACGGCAATCTTTGTAAGTCGGTCTTTTATTATACATGAGCTGTTGCTGATGTAATTATTTGATGGCTAGCAAATTTCTTGCACAGCAACTATAAGCAAGCTCTCGATATCCTGGCAAATGGCGAGGCTATCCTACCAAAGGTTATGGAAGATCTGGGAGTCGAGGACGAGAGCACTTTTGAACATTGGCTTGAAGACGAGAAAGTCTACCTTAAGGGTCTAACGCGAGAGCCCGAAGACGAGACGCTTCACATGGAGTACTGGCAAAGATTAGTGAATCTCAGGGCGAGCCAGTAAGTTTTACTTTTGGTATACGTATTTTGTAGCTACTGATACCTCCCTCAAACAGGATTGCTCTCGATGCAGCAACGAACATGTTTGGAACGCACTCTCAGCACGATCCTCTATCATACGATGCGGACATTAGTAATACACGTATATCTGAAAACACGCGGCGCCATGCTCTCGAGGACTACGAGAGAAATTTGAAGTTGGTTCAAGCACTAGAACACAATCTCGGGATCAACAATCGCTGGGTTCCAGAAGATGGAGAGTGGCAGAAGGTGGGGAGACTTGTGGCTAATAGAAAGTATCAACGTGCACTGGACCGTCTAGAAGGATTGGTCGTTGCTCGTATATTTGAACTTGCAAAGATGAACAGGGCAGGGACAGGTGCGTTCAAGTCAAGCTTGACTTGTTTTAGCTAATTCTACTCATGTTCAAGGTTACAAACTACGAAAACACATTGCAAGGGCTTTGCAGACGCGTTCCGCTGCCATCAGATCCGCCCTCAACACATACAATAACCTCGCCAGCACAGTGTACCCTCCCCGGCAAATGCTTAAGTGGGAGGAGGTCGTCGAGTATGCCTTTCTCGCCGACTTCGACCTGCTGCGTAACACACGCTTCGATATTTCTTCATTACCTTGGTCTTCACCAGCAGCTCGGAGCGCAATGGATCTTTATTTTAAGATGTGTCGAGTACGCGAGGAGATTTGTCGTCTGAACATTGAGGTTCGCCGTCTGGTGACTTATATACGAGACGAAGATAAGTATCTGCGGGAGTGCGAAGATCGACTCACGGTTGCTAACCCAGCCCTTGCCCATCAAATTGCTATACATCGGAACGTTTGAGGCCGGTTCAACTTCCGTCATCTAAACCGGCTTCACGATATATCAAAGCTCCCTGGTTTCACAGGTACACTAGTACCTGGTGTAAGTGCTTGCATGGGCGCTGGAGACAGTGCCAGCTTGCCAGATCCCCATATTCCTGCCAGTATGTTTGCTGCCCTCGCTGTGCATGACCCATCATCTCCTGTAGGCGCGGATACCCAGGAGGAACTAGATGAAGAAGAGGTGGCCGAGGAGGTGGCCGAAGAAACCTCGAGAAGTTTGCAGGACATCGTCCTCATCACTGATGACTTCTCGCAGCTCGAGGTTCTTGACAGTGGTGAGGTGGAAGAATAGTCTAGTTTACTCATCATATTTGTTGGAATGCACTTTGCTTATGCTTACTGTAAAAATGCGCCTCTGATATGCATGATTTAAGGAGCTCATCGTGTACGACGGCGGGCACGAAGGTTCACACGGCGGGCGCATGATAGCCGAAGCCAGGAACGACATGACGGGCGCATGATAGCCGGAGCCAGGAACGTTAACGCCGACGTCCCACCTAGAGCTGCTGTTATTATAAGTCACTCTTTATCCAAGATTTATTGAAGGAGGCTTGCAAACGCTGGAACTGTGTCATTTTAGACGTGCTAGCCCTATCTATTATCACGTCTAATTAGACGCAATATGTGGGAGTCACAGGTGTATCACATCGTACGATTCTCATTTCTATTTTATGATTGGTTAGTAGTTTCAAACTCAGTTTACATCTCAGTTTCAATATGTGTATATAGTTAGCTAGTTTCGCTGTAGTAGTTCTTTAGTTCAAACCTCTTGTATCTACCTAGTAGCAATCCAAGATGTCCTTGCTCCTCTCTCTTCTTTTGTGATAACCTTAGTTTTGAGTCCTAGTCTCTGCCCTTGCGTTAATTCGTTTGTGGGTTGTGACACCCTTGGGACAGGAAATAAACTACTAATTGATTTTCATTCATTTTCCTCATTTTACAATAGTAACCTCATTCACTTGGAACTCATTTACACACAATCAGCTAATCCTAGACTGTCTTTACCCAATAGTTTATTTTGCCTTTGACTCTATGAAAATCCATAGTGCTACCTGGGTCCTACATGCGATTTTTTCCGCTTGTGTGTGCGCGATTTGTGTGTGCGTGCATGAAAGTTGTGCATGCACATGATTTATTCATTGTCCATTTGGCCCACCATAGTGGGCACATTTTTTCTCATGACAATGGTGGACACGACACATTGCTGCGCACTCAAACCACTCACTGCTCAGACACTTCTACGATGGCAAGAGCCCTTGTTTGGTCAACTCCAACAGTTGAGACTTACTCACCAAAGGCATCTAGATGCTGACCGGCGCCAACACAAGCATCTGCACATGTGGGAGACAAGATGAGCAGCGGGGCTCCCCCATCCCTGCATCACCCAGGAACACACCATCCCCCGAATTAGCTGGATTGCACCCAGGCCCAGCTATCAACGACTATGTGCAAGAACCTCAGCATGATGTCGAGATCAGGTACCGGATGGAAGTAGAAGATCAATACGACGGCAACGATGACGATGACAAAAACAATTGGGAAGGTGGCATTTACGAAAGGGAAGGTGATGGGCATGTCAGCTCGATGATGAAGAAAAAGCTTATCAGGTATACCTGCCCCAAGAAGATGCTGTCGAGAAGAAAGATGGTGATGAAAATAACGGACATTCTGATGAGGAGCGAGATCTTGATGAGGGTGCGGGACAGGCTGTTACTGCTAGTAAGGTCAAGTGGTAACGGCCTTGTCGGCATTTACCTCACTCTTTCTAGTGCTTATTGCTATTGCTGCGACAATTACATCCGAGTCTTAAACATAGCTCTACAATTCCAAGGTTCAGTTATATGATCCAATTTCTGTTTGCAGGGGTGACCCCTCTGTTACTAAGAACTCGGCCTCTCATCACCACTTTTACTGGGTGGCGAACTCAGACTGTGACTCGGACGCATGTGGTAGAGCGACTTATATTTTAGAGAAGTTTTGAAACTATTACCGGTGTCCGCGCCACTTGCTGGAGCTGTGACAGATCATCAACACTATGGTAACTGTCTGAGGATGTCTGTTCACTCACAGTATACAGCAAGTTCATCAAGTAGGTGGGGCGAAGGCGTGCCCATCCATAACGTGCAAAAAAGAATTGATCTGCATATCAACACGCCATGGCTCAACATAGGTTACACGCGTGGGACGAGCGTCTGTACGGAACTTTTATGTAGCATTAACAAGTGATTGCTCCTCGTCGTTGTCAACAGCATTGACAGGAGAGTAGCACTGTAAAAAATCTTTGATCATGACCCTTGGGGAACTCTGTTTGCTGAACTGGGGGTTGTAAAGATAGCTGGAGACGCGAGCATAGTTGCGATACATACATATCCCAATAAATATCTAAAATGTATTGATTTAGAACATGTTCCCCATCAGATGTGTTAGATTACCAGGGCTATCGTACTGCAGTCCCGTCGGTGCGAGAGTCAGAGGCTCAGAGCATACCCAAGCGGCATCGCAGAGCGCTGGAAGGTGGGAACTCGGAGAGCTTACCTTTAGACATGAGCTTGACTGAAAGAAGTCCAGAAACCCTGAGAGAACAGCATGGACACTGATGCCTTGGTGACACTTGCTCCAGGTGATCATACATCACCACAATAGGCGAGTGTGTACCTGCCGTTAGTAACTGCGGATATCTCGGATGTAATTCGATACTTCCTGCTCTCTCGCTTGATGGACCCCACATACGCCGGCGGATTCCAATCAATTCATCAATGCTTTGCTCGATAATTAGTGAACCTCGTCGAGTTAGCATCACCGCATATTGAGTCACATTAGCTATATACCTTCAAAGTAGCGAAGTTGAGATGTATTTCATTGTCATGCTATCACATTATTTGCCAGTGCTGGTGATAATCGATGATCAATGAACCGATGAACCCGGGCAGCCCGACGACATTATGCTAAATATGTGACATAACAATCGGGTAAGGCGGGGAGGCGGTCGTTCCAAAACTAAAGGTTTGAAAAAATAGAATTTAGCCTATCGATAGCTATAAGCATCGAGCGCAATTACGACAGTTCGGAACGGAAGTATTCCATAAAGAACTTTTACTGACGTGGCTTTTGTGCTTTACACCTCGAACGAACCCATATCGAATTTGTAGTCTTCGAACCAGAAAATGACATGTCTCTCGTGGTCAACAAAGTAGTAGGCCACACTTCCTTTGCTATCCTCCACCATCCTGGTTCGACGAATGGATTCAAAGGGATGTCTGCATTGTGCGCTTCTTGGTATGCCTTCTCAACAGCTTTGTCAATTTTGACTCTAGTTGGAAGATCTCGGACATCGGCATCAGTGAAAACTCGCCATTGTTGGGTGTGACTTGAGCAAGAGCCATGTACTGGAAGCAGGTAAATAAACACCACTTATATAGCCTGATACGTGGCCAAGGTGCCCAACGTTGTCATCCGCGTTCGCTGGCAGTATAATAAATAATATAATGGACAAAACTGAATATGATACTACTTTCCAGTGAACCATGTCCCTCGCTGCATCCTTTGTCATACCTTTTGCTGGCTTTGGTCGATCATGGATCGCCGCTTGAAGTTTCGCAATTCCTCATCACCCTCGCTCCTTTACCAGGAGGCTAAAACTTCTCGAATGCAATCCAACAATTTCTGCAGCAAACGAAGAAAAGCTCGTGTGGCGGCCTTGGAGGCTACAACATGCATGGCCGACGTGCTGATGGCATTACTATACAAACAGTCTTTGTGGATTTACAATACCGTAACAGTTTGGCAATTGGCAGCCCCCCCACAACCTTGTCAGTTCAAACACTGAGAAAACACGCGTTTTACTAATGCATTATTGGAGACAATTTGGTCGTTGACTCCGGCAGCTCGGTCACATGGAATTGGCGCCTCCACTACATATGTTGAAAAACCCCCACTAGCGTCTTCAACTTGGCTGCCCTGTAATGGACAAATATGGTTTCTGAGGATGGTGGAATGAACGCTGCGGCCTCCTTCAAAGGTATGGACATATAAAAAACATCATAAGTTGAAGACTATGAATACCTACGATTATCTATAGGAATGATTTACCTGCCGATAACCGTCACCCTCCGGTGGGCTTAACCGCACCGGTTTCCAACTCGGTGTTGCTTCAAACTTCGTCAGGCCTCTTTGCAAATGAAGAAGGTATTCTTGGTATCGGGCCTGAAGCCTTGTCACACGATACTAACTATGCCACTTGCCCTGGATGACACGATCCCCCGACTTTACACTGACTGCTGTTTTGACCAAGGCAAGATTACCTCAGCGTGTTGTTGTACTTTTCCAAGCCCACTAGCGGATCCAGACAACCGTTCTGGAGAGCTCACCTTTTGGTAGAACCTGACAAAAACTAAGTACTCTGGCAGCATTGGTCTACACGTAACCACCTCAGCTCCTAGATTAATCCAGACTGATAGTAATTGTTTTGTTTCAGTCCTATCACAACGCATATCACCCTCATCGGCGCTATTGGGTATCAAGCAGAGGAATCTCAACTATGGCCAAACAGAGATATTGGAACATCGCTTATGGTATCCTCGATACGGCAGAAACTTTATTTTCATGGCCACCGGTGTGTATTTAGAGTGCAGTGTGAATTTGTCTAATCAACGTCCGAATATGATCCCTATGAAAAGTACATAGGCTGCAAACGGCGGTAACTTTAGATCCGAGGAATGGTTCTTCTCAGAATAGCCCTGAACAGTACAGTGCCGCCTAGAGATAACTTGGAATTCCATAATTGAAGGCGTACGTCAATTCTATGCAGCCCTCTCACCTTCGTCACTCACTTTGGGGCACAAAGCCCAAAAGGGTCCTTCACCTCCTGACACCCTAACGCCCAAATCTGCCCTCGTTCTCTCATAGACCTAATATTCATTCTCCTGATCCCAATTGGCTATATCTCATGCATTGGCTGACATGGGCAAGCCCTGCTGGCCGAGGGTTTGACTTGGAGATTGGCCTACACATTCATAGCAGCGCTTCTACACTGTGCTTGATGGCTCCGACTCCCGCGTCGGTTTTGGCCAAACCCACTTCACTTATGCCACCACCAACCTAATATGAAATTGCCAAAGTGGACATGTAATCGTGAACGGGGGTTTGAACGGAGTGGTAGGCTGCATCTCAAACTCTTGTTGAAACAGTGGTTTCTCTACGCAAACATGGAGAATTTGAGGTAAATTGCACAGGAGCCTACTGTAATATCAGCTGGGTATAAAAGAATGTATGAAACCATGTACATACGCACCTTGCATATCTGGCTTCCCCTAGTCAAACGCATCCAAAGTCCGAACCTTAGTTCCTTCAAAAAATATACGACGTTTTGTCGATCTATTAGGCTCTCCGACAAACGTCGTAGTCGCTATCCTTTAGTAATGGATGTCCCGCACCAGAATTATGGAGGGCGGGAGACGCTGAGGTATGTTCGACGTCTCTAGGCCTCTATGGGTATTGTTCAAATGTCAGCAGTTCCTTCTCTCAGAACGTCGCCGAGACTGCTTTCTATAGCCTCTTTCTAATACTCATCGGATTATGCATAAGTGGCAAGGCTGTTGCACATGTCGGAAAGTGCTGAAGCACACCGGTGTTGAAGCCAAGGACTGAGGGATAAAGGGTAATATTAGATGAGCATTGGCTCAAGCTAAATGTGGCAATGGCAAGCTCGAAATGAAAAGGTAAAGCAAAACAAGATATTCGTGCCATTGATCTCGGCCAGCCTATCTACACTATTCATGATTCTCCTTCAGTAGAGATAGAACCCTCGATAGCCACAGCCCCACGATCTTTGGTAGCCTGCGGCTCTGAAGCTGAAGGTTAGACTCGCACAAAAATTTCCGGAAAGTAAGCCACTCTCACCCCAGTCCATACGTGAATAAACCTTATATTCTGCTGCTGTTTCTGTATTCTCGCCCAGGTAACGGTTAAACCGTCACTTTTCGTATAAGAGGAAGCGAGATGCGCTCACTTCCACACGTGGACCGCACCTTTCCTGTCCAGGCCTAAGGCCAACGTTATGCATAAGAATCTTCGTTCCTTCGTCTTCAGACATGGCGCTAAAGGGCGGAGCAACCGTTTCAAATATCCCCTTTGCAAACCGACAAATATCCAAGGATGTGTCCCAATTTTCCTACTTGATGTGTTCCGTTTAAAACGCGGTGTTTTCGGTTGCGTCAGCCCCAGGACGAGAGTAATAGGATGTGGACGCTGTTTCTGATAACCCGCCACCTGCGTGCAAGCATATCAGCGGCATAGCGAGGAATAAATAACTTTGGCATTGGACTGACCAGACCGTACTGTTACGAATTCCTGGCATAGCCAGTACGTTCAACCTATAATAGATTGGTCCTGATCGGATACATGGCTTCAATCTTCTACTCCGTATCAAAAAGACAGTGAAACCTTGTGATCCGACCGTCAACAACAAATTGGTAGCTGCTAAAGCAAATGCACTGCACCGAGGGACGTTGCGTTAACGCAACAAACCCAGCTTCCCCAACAAAGGCTTGAACTTCATTCAAAATCCTAATGTATTGGCGACGGAAACACAACACCGCACGAGACTCGAGCTCTGATTGAAGCCACGATAAATATCCATGGGGTTAACGGTTAACCGTATTAAAAGCAATTCCCACTTTGTATGGCACAGGGACCTCGACTCCTGAGAGCACCTGAACTATCAACCACGTAGAATCTAAAGATCGACAAGAATATAAAAAAATCGACTCACCCTCACGCACAAGGTCTTTCCACGCAGATAGTAGAAAGAATGCTATCCGTCTCTCCGAGGATCTTAAGAGGTGATCTTCTGGAATATTTATCAGTCATGCAGATTGACAAGCGTTCGAACAACGACTTGCTTGAACCAAGCCTGATGGTGCCATTTTCCATAACCTGTCACTGAGAAGGGCTCGTCCCGCAAAATTCAGAACATTGGCAAATGTTATTACTCACAATGTTTATCTGCTTCCCATCGTCGCACGCGTTCATCTAGTGTGCAACATAACGGATGCGGGAGACAACTTTGCGCCCTGGGTAATTAAGTGAGAATGTGAAACTTGAAGACGCTCGAAAGGTGCGTACAGCGAATGGACCTCGCCCCAGGCTTGAAGAATGCCAATCACCAGGCATGTCTCTTGCTACGATCGTAAATATCGAAAGCCACATCTGGGTCACAGGCAGCGAATTGTAGGCGATGGTGAGTCCGATCACCCCTGCTCCGAGGATGACCAGAGGCACAACGGGACTTGGAATCGGAAAGACATGGATCCTGTAAGAGTGTAGTAAATACAGAGATAAGGAACGAAATGGTGCTGAACTTGGGGCAGGGCCGCGGGTACTTATAGATAAGAAGTAATTCGGTTCACCTTCGACGAAAGTAACACGTTATGTCAATATCACGCTCGAACCTGGGGCTGTGTTACTGTCGGATGCATTGTAAAGTAGTTCGTAGTAAGTCTGGTGCCATAGGAGATTTGTATAATCACCACAGTGACACACACGTTCTCCACTTTTGCACAGTGCCGCGCTCGTGAGTCGTTTGGGTTCTTCAAGACGCATTACAAAAGAAGAACAGTTGCGTGTTAAAGGCGTAGGTCAAAAGATGCCATTGATATTCCGGCATCTACCTTCTTCGTATATCGGAAACTGTGGCCTGCCGCCGTGGATAACAGAAATACATACATGTGGATTCCGAATGCATAGTACTAGACAGTCACGCTTTCCAAACTTCAACTTTGACCGATTCCGTGGAAAAGAGCAAGTAGGACTGGAAGCCCATAGAATATTGCGGGAGAGAGACATCATAGGGAAGAAACGGAAAAGCACAACGAACACATGATTGATACCTTCAAGTTGGTGTTTTAAGTTTGCTCCAGTCTGAGCGGGATGCAGCTTCAGTGGGGATTTCCAATGAATCGACTAATTGGTTCCGCGGAACCAACCGCCCCGGAGAGCATGTGGCTTATATACCGTCCTCAAGTTCGTGTCATTCATGGATGAATCTAAGACGAAATTGAAAGCTCCAATATCACGAGGTGCTCTGAGAGCGAGTGTGGGTGAGGCCAGTGGTTTCTACCGCCAGTGGTGAAGCAAACCAGAAGCTACCCCTACCACTAGTGGCGGTGTTCTCAGATCGAAAAATCGCTAAGATGTGAAGCAGAAACAATCACTGCCGTGCCAAAATAACTTTGTCGGTGTCTTCTCTTGAACTTTTGATCGGGTGGAGATCGAGATTTGTATTGATCATTAAGATATAACATAGCAAGTGAGCGCGGCTCGTCTGTAGAGTGAATTCTGTGCGAGTTTGCGTATAGTAAACTATAGAACCATTTCTTGTGTGCATCAATACGTAGTATATTTATTAATTGTCGTCTAACTTGTCCCTGCATCCGAGTCTGAGTGGCATGGTACGTTGTAGATGTCAAAGAGTTGTTGAGACAAAGGATAGAAGTAGGTCAAGAGATTAGGCCGTCAACAATCCCCACTACTCCTCCCACGAGAATAGCCGGACAGATGACCTGCATGATGAAAGGCCACCAAGCGGGATAATTTAAGATTATGGCCAGAATGTAAAAGAAGGTGGACGAATGGACGAAGGAGATACTGACAAATGTGGAATGAGGATGCATCGAGATGAGTTAGTTCCTACTGCAGCGATTTCGAAAAATGGCAAATATGTTCTAGAATTCTGAAAAACGGGTTGTTTATTTTACAGAGCCGTGCTATGAATACAAACTATGTATATTACTATGACATGGTTAGTACTATCGCGAATTTCTGGAACACGGGCACACACGTCCCAAAACGCAACTTGTGGGTGAATCGGGAATAGCATCCTTTTCATGATATGACGTGCATACATCTGTCTCGGATTCGGAAATGAAAGTCGTTGCGACTACTGTATCATTTCATTCAATTCGAACAGCCACAGCGCCGAAGTACCTCCATAAGCCTATTTGAAGAAGAAGTCCGTATATTCAATATTCGTAGCTGCTTTGCGTCTGCAAAAACGAATGCTTCGTAATACTTTTGGTGATTCATATTAATTGATCAACGTTTATAAAGTGTGCAGGTTTCTGCGAACCGACCCGGGACCTGTCGGCATCGGAACACAAGTATAGGAAGCGCTGGAGTAAATACGTAGCCCATAAATGAAGTCACACCCTGTGCACACTGGGCACGAAGAAGGTTTTTTACGACGAGAAAATATTTATCCTCGTGATCGACCGCCAAACACCAACGGATGGTTTAAGAGAACGAGGCAGATTTGCGCATCATGGTTGAGAAGTGTACATTTGCTGTGCAAATGGTGAACAATGGGTGCGAGGGTCCAACAGAATTGACGTACCTCCGCCAATATAGAGATTTCAATGCTTGTAAGGGAAAATGTACTGCTCAGTGGAAATCTGGAGAAGAATCATTCGCCGCATTCAAAGTACTGTCGGTTGCAAACCTGGTAAAACTTATGCAATAGGCATCTATCGAACGCTGATGAGACCAAATTGTTACTCGCTGCACTCTAAATACACACCGGATGCAATTAAAGAAAGGTGGTACCGACAATCTACAAAGCAGCGGTGCCCGGGGCATGATTGGTACATCCGCCGTTAGGTGATCCTCTTGATTGATACCTCCAATTCAGCGATGAGCCGGGGTGGTGGTGATATCACTGAACAAGACAATTACTATCAGTTCTGGATGGATCCAGAAGTGAGGTGCCTACGTGGTATCCGATGTTGCCGGTGTACTTGGTAGGGATCAGCTCGACCAAAGGAGAGTGCTCCGTCCGGTTGACAAAAAACTTCCAAAAGATGGGCTTGAAAAGATACCAACAACGGCCTGACGAATGGTATCTTTGTCAACAGGTATCATGACAGAACGGAATCGTGCCGTTCTGGATCATTTTCATTTTGTAGCGCGTCGCGGCTTGACACTCTAGGCCCGATGCAAGGGTACGCGTCCCAAACCCGACGCATGCAAGTAGAAAGTAAAACCAAATTAAGCATTCCGTGGATGGTGAGCCATCAGTGGAATAGTCAATATTCTTCTGAACATAGTTTCCTATAGATACTAAATCATAGGTTATTTTTCAACGTTATGATATTGTTGTATGTCATACCTTGGAATAAGCCAAATTATATCGAACGCCCAACAGGATCTCCAGTGTCGACGCCAACTGGGGCTCACGTACGGATTTCTGGCGCCAACCCATGTGATTGAAGCTAGAGCTCTTCGACAATCAAGTAGTCTTCAATAATACAATTAGCAGCCGATGTTTTCTCAAAGTATTGAACTTACAGGTTGTGGGGGGCCAGCCAAATCTCAACTGATACGGGTGTAGCCCCACATTCATGTCGTAGGACCAAAGGACATTAGCACGTCGTCATGCGTGTTGTATTCCATAAAGGCCGCCACTGCGAGCTCAATCGTATCAGTTGGATTGGCTGGCCCCCCACAACCTGGTAAGTTCAATACTGAGAAAACATGCGGCTGCTAATGTATTTTGAAAGACCTTTATAATATACTTGATTGTCGAGAAAGCTCTAGCTGCAATCACATGGGTTGGCGCCAGAAATCCGTACGTGAGCCCCAGTGGCGTGACACTGGAGGATCCTGTGGCGTTCGATTATAATTTTGCTTATTCAAAGGTATGACATACAACAATATATAAGTTGAAAATACCTATGATTAGTAATCTATAAGGAACTATGTTCAGAGAATATTGACTTATGCACTGATGGGCTCACATCCACGGGAATGCTAATTGGTGTTAACTTCTACTTTGCATGGCGTCGGTTTGAGGTAACCTTGGCATCCGGGCCTAGAGTGTCAAGCCCGCGAGCCGCCTCAATGAAAAATGATCGCAAGAACGCGACACGATTCCGTCCTGTCACTGACTACCTGTTTTGAGGCAAGATACCATTCGTCAGGCGTTGTTGGTATCTTTTTCAAGCCCCATCGTTGGAAGTTTGTCAACGACGGAGCACTCTCCTTTGGTCGAGCTGAACCCTACCAAGTAACAAAAACACCGGCTAACATCGGATATCACGTAAGGCACCTCAAGCTTTTCTGGATCCATCCAGACTGATAGTAATTTGTCTGTTTTCAGTGAATCACCACCACCCCGCTCATGCCTGAAATTGGGGTATCAAATCAGAGGATCCACCTAGCGGCGATGTACCAAATCATGCCCCGCACCGCTGGCTTGTAGATTGTGGTACCACCTTTCTTTACATTGCATCCGGTGTGGTAAATTTAGAGTGCAGCGAGTAACAATGGTCTCATCAGCGGTTCGATAGATGCTATTGAAGGAGGTACGCAGGTTGCCACCGACAGTACTTTGAATGCGGCGAATGATCTTCTCCAAGATTTCCACTTGTTAGCAGTAACAATTTTCCTACAAGCAATTGAAATTCTATATTTGGCGAGACGTCAATTCTGTTGACCCCTCGCCACCCATTGTCACCATTATGCCCAGCAAATGTACACTCTCAATCCATGATGCGCAAATCTGGGGCCTCGTTCTCTTACCACGTGTGTTTGGCGTCGATCATCGAGGATAATATTTCTCGTCGTTAAAAAACCCTTCTCGTGGCCCAGTGGCACAGGGTGTGAACCTTCATTAATGGGCTACGTATTCCTCCAGCGCTTCTATACTGTGTTTCGATGCCGACAGGTCCGGGTCGTTCGCAGAAACGCTTGCACACTTATACGTGATTCAATTAATATGGAATCACCAAGTATACGAAGCATCGTTTTGCAGACGCAAAGCAGCAATACGAAATTTTGAATATAACGGACTCTTCTCAAATAGGCTATGGAGGTTACTTCGGCGCGTGCTGTCGAAATTGATGAAATGATACTAGTAGTCGCAACGAACTTTCATTCCGAATCCGAGCAGATGTATGCACGTCATATCATGAAAAGGATGCTAATTCCCAGAAATTCCGCCACAAGTGGCGTTTTTGGGACGTGTGTGCCCGTGTTCCAGAATTCGCGATAGTAACTAACCATGTCATAGTGATATACATAGTTTGTATTTCTGCACGCCATCTGTAAATAACAACCGCGTTTTCAGATTCTAGAACATATTTGCCAATTTTCGAAATTCGTGCAGTAGGAACTAACTCATCCTCCGATGCATCCTCATGTCACATTGTCCAGTATCTCCTAATCGTCATTCGTAATCCACCTTCTTTTACATCTGGCCATATATCTCAAATTATCCCGCTTGGTGGCCTTTCATCAATGCAGGTCATCTGTCCGGCATTTCGTGAGAGTAGTCGGAGTTGAAGCTAAACTCTTGACCTAATCTATCCTTTGTCTCAAAAACACTCTTTGCATATCTACAACGTACCATGCACTCAGGACTTCGATGCAGGACAAGTTAGACGAACAATAATAAATAGACTACGTATTGATGCACAAAAGAAATGTTCTAAATAGTACTATTACAAACATATGCACAGAAATTCCTTCTACAAGACGAGCCGCGGCTCACTTGTATGTTATATTCTAATGATCAAATTACAAATCTCGATCTTCCACCCGATCAAAAAGTTCAAGAAGACACCGGACAAAGTTATTTTGGCACGGCAGTGATTGTTTTCCTGCTTCACATTTAGCGATTTTTCGATCTGAGAACACCGCCACTAGTGGTAGGGGTAGCTTCTGGTTGGCTCACCACTGGCGGTAGAAAAACTGGCTCACCACACTCCGCGCTCAGAGCAAACCTCGCTGATGAATTGGAGCTCAATTTCCGTCTTAGATTTCATCATGAATTGACACGAACTTGAGGACGGTATATAGCACATGCTCTCAGGGGCGGTTGGTTCCGCGGAACCAATTAGTCGATTCCATTGAAGAATCCCACGTGAGCTGCATCCCGCTCAGACTGGAGCCAAACTTAAACACCCAACTTGAAGGTATCAATCATGGTCCGTTGTCGCTGTCGTTCTTTCCTAATGATGTCCTCTCCTTCCCCGCATATTTCGTATGGGCTTCCAGTCCTACTTGCTCTTTCCACGGAAATCGTCAAAAGTTGAAGTTGAAAAGCGTGACCTGTCTAGTACTATGCATTCGAATCCCAACATGTAATGTATTTTCTGTACCACGGCGGCAGGCCACAGTTCCGATATACGAGAAGTAGTGGCCGGAATATCAATGGCCATCGTGACCTACGCCTTTTTAACACGCATGTTTCTCTTTTGTCATGTCTTGAAGGAACCCAAACGCTCACCGAGCGCACTGGCAAAGTGTGTGGTCACTTGTGGTGTATACAAATCTCCTATTGGCACCAGACTACTACAACTTACTTACAATGCATCCGACAGTAACAACAGCCAGGTTCGAGCGGTGGATATTGACATAACTGTACTTTCGTCCGAAGGTGACCGAATTACTTCTTATCTATAGTACCCCGGGCCTCTGCCCAAGTTCAGCACCATTTCGTTCCTTATCTCTGCTATTTACTTACACTCTACAGGATCCATGTCTTCCCGAATTCCAAGTCCCGTGGTTGCCTCTGGTCAATCCTCGGAGCAGGGGTGATCGGACTCACCAATCGCTACATCGCTGCCCTGTGACCGCAGATGTGGTTTCGATATTACGATCGTAGCAAGAGCTGCCTGTGATTGGCATTTCAAGCTGGGCGGTTTTACGGTGGTACGGCAAACACTTTCGAGGTATGTTTCACACATTCTCACTTAATTACCCGGGCCGCGTTGTTCGCATACGTTAGGTGCCACAGATGAACGCATGCGACGTGGGAGGTTAATTGTGAGTAATACATTTGCCAATGTTCTGAATTTTGCGGACGAGCCCTATCTCAGTGACAGGTTTGGAAAATGCACTCAGGCTTGGTCCAGGGGGGTGTGACGCATGGTATGGATATATTCCAAGTCCTCTAAGATCCTCGGAAGAGACGGATACTATCTTTCTACTATCTGGAGGGATAGGTGCGTGAGGTGAGTCCGATTTTTTATATCTTGTCGATCTTCAGATTCTAACGTGGGTGATAGTTTCAAGGTTGCTCTCGGAGTCTGAGGTCCCTGTGACAAGTGGGAATTTGCTTTTAATACGTTACCGTTAACCCCATGGAGTATTTATCGTGCTTCGATCAGAGCTCGAGTCTCGGGTGTTGTGTTCCGTCGCCAATACATAGGGGAGTTTGAATGAAGTCAAGCCTTTTGTTGGGGAACTGGGTTGTTGGTTAACGAGCAACGTCCTGGTGATGCATGCTAGTCCATTGTTGTTGACGGTCGTAGGTTCACGGTCCTTTGATCGGAGTAAAGATGAAGCCATGTATCCCGATCAGGGGACAATCTATTATAGTTTGAACGTACTGGCTGCAGGAATTCGTAACAGTACGGCTGGTCAAGTCATGCCAATAGTTATATTCTCGGCTATCGCTGAATATGTCGCTTGGCAAGCAGGTGGCGGGTTATCAAGAAGGTTCATACCACGCTCGCCTGGGCTGACGCAACCGAACCACCGCGGTTTTAAAAGGAACACATCAAGTAGGAAATTGGACCCATCCTTGGATATGTCCGGTTTGCAAAGGGGATATTTGGAACGGTGCTCCGCCCTAAGCGCCTGTCTGAAGGACGAAGGAAACGAGATTCTTTCACGTTGGCCTTAGGCGGACAAGGAAAAGGTGGTCACGTGTGGAAGCATGAGCGCATCTCGCTTCCCTCTTATCGAAGTAGAGGTATTATTACTCGTTACCTGGGCGAGAATGCAGAACAGCAGCAGGGTTTCACGCATATGGAATGGGGTGGAGTGCTACTTTTCCGAAATTTGTGCGAAGTTTTTAACCTTCAGCTTCCAAGAGCCGCAGGCTCAAAAGATCGTGGGAGTGTGGCTATCGAGGTTCTATCTCTAACTAAGAGAAGAAATATGAATATGTAGATAGGCCTGCCGAAGATCCAATGGCACGATATCTTGTTCTACTTACTTTCATTCGAGCTTGATTGGCACATTTAGCTTGAGCACAATGCTCATTAATATTACCCTTTACCTAGTCTTGGCTTCAAACAGAGGGGTGTAGTTTCCGGGTGTGCCACAGCCTTGAGGCATATCCGATGAGTATAGAAAGAGGCTATAGAAAGATGCTCGGAGTCTGGGAGAACTGTGACAATTTGACAATACCCATAGGTAGACGTCGAACATACCTCAGCGTCCTCCCGTTTTATTCGTGGTGGCGACATCCATTACTAAAGGATAGCGACTACGACGTTTGTCGGAGAGCCTATAGCATCGACAAACGTCGTATATTTGAAGAACTAGGTTCGGACTTGGTGCGTTTGACTAGGGGAAGCAGATATGCAAGGTGCGTATGTACATAGGTTTTCATACATCTTTATACCCAGCTGATATTACAGTAGCTCCTGGTGCAATACCATCAATTCTCCATGTTTGCGTAGAGAAACCACTGTTTCAACAAGAGTTGAGATGCAGCCTACCACTCCGTTCAAACCCCCGTTCACGATACATGTCCACTTTGGCAATTTCATATTAGTTGGTGGTGGCATAAGTGAAGTGGGTTTTTGGCAAAACCGACGCGGGAGTCGGAGCCATCAAGCACAGTGTAGAAGCGCTGCATGAATGTGTAGCCAATCTCAAAGTCAAACCCTCGGCCAGAGGGCTTGCCCATGTCAGCAATGATGAGATATAGCCAATTGGGATCAGAGGAATGAATATTGGTCATGAGAGAACGAGGCCAGATTTGGGCGTTAGGGGTCAGAGGGAAGACTTGCTGTGCAAAGTGGTGAACAAGAGGTGAGAGGGCTGATAGAATTGACGTACGCCTTCAATATGGAATTCCAAGTTCTCTAGGGCACTGTACTGTTCAGGGCTAATTCTGAGAAGACCATTCCTCGGATCTAAAGTACCGCCGGTTGCAGCCTTGTACTTTTCATAGGCATCTATCGGACGTTGATTAGACAATTATTACACACTGCACTCTAAATACACACCGGTGGCCATGAAAATAAAGTTGCTGCCAGTATCGAGGATACCATAAGCGAATGTCCAATATCTCTGTTTGGCCATAGGTGATCCTCTGCTTGATACCCCAATAGCGCGATGAGGGTGATATGGTTGTGATAGGACTGAAACAAAACAATTACTATCAGTCTGGATTAATCTAGGAGCTGAGGTGGTTTACGTGTAGACAATGCTGCCAGAGTACTTAGTTTTGTCAGTTCTACCAAAGGTGAGCTCTCCAGAACGGTTGTCTGGATCCGTAGTGGGCTGGAAAAAGATACCAACAACACGCTGAGTAATCTTGCCTTGGTCAAACAGCCAGTCAGTGAAAGTCGGGATCGTGTCATCCAGGGCAAGTGGCATAGTATCGTGTGACAAGGCTTCAGGCCCGATACCAAGAATACCGTCTTCATTTGCAAAGAGGCCTGACGAAGTTGAAGCAACACCGAGTTGGAAACCGGTGACGGTAAGCCCACCGAGGGTGACGGTATCGCGGTAAATCATTCCTATAGATAATCGTAGGTATTCAAGTCTTCAACTTATGATGTTGTTTTATGTCATACCTTTGAAGGAGGCCGCAGGTTCATCACCATCCTCAGAACCATATTTGTCCATTACAGGGCAGCCAGTGAAGACGCTAGTGGGGGTTTTCACATATGTAGTGGAGGCGCCAATCCATGTGACCGAGCTGCCGGAGTCAACGACCAAATTGTCTTCAATAATGCATTAGTAAACGCGTGTTTTTCTCAGTGTTGAACTGACAGGTTGTGGGGGGGCTGCCAATGCCAACTGTTACGGTGTAATCCACAAGACTGTTTGTCATAGTAATGCCATCAGCACGTCGGCCATGCATGTTGTAGCCTCCAAAGGCCGCCACACGAGCTTTCTCGTGCTGCAAGAAATTGTTGGTGCCATTCGAGAAGTTTAGCCTCCTGGTAAGGGCGAGGGTGATAGAGGAATTGCGAACTTCAAGCGGCGATCCCATGATCGACAAAGCCAGCAAAAGTATTGACAAGGATGCAGCGAGGGACATGGTTCACTGGAAAGTAGTATCATATTCAGTTGTCCATTATATTATTTATATACTGCCAGCGAACGCGATGACAACGTTGGGCACCTTGGCCACGTATCAGCTATATAATGTGTGTTTATTACCTGCTTCCAGTACATGGCTTTGCTCAAGTCACACCAACCTGAGAGTTTTCACTGATGCCGATGTCCGAGATCTTCCAACTAGAGTCAAAATTGACAAAGCTGTTGAGAAGGCATACCAAGAAGCGCACAATGCAGACATCCCTTTGAATCCATTCGTCGAACCAGGATGGTGGAGGATAGCAAAGGAAAGTGTGGCCTACTACTTTGTTGACCACGAGAGACATGTCATTTTCTGGTTCGAAGACTACAAATTCGATATGGGTTCGTTCGAGGTGTAAAGCACAAAAGCCACGTCAGTAAAAGTTCTTTATGGAATACTTCCGTTCCGAACTGTCGTAATTGCGCTCGATGCTTATAGCTATCGATAGGCTAAATTCTATTTTTCAAACCTTTAGTTTTGGAACGACCGCCTCCCCGCCTTACCCGATTGTTATGTCACATATTTAGCATAATGTCGTCGGGCTGCCCGGGTTCATCGGTTCATTGATCATCGATTATCACCAGCACTGGCAAATAATGTGATAGCATGACAATGATAATACATCTCAACTTCGCTACTTTGAAGGTATATAGCTAATGTGACTCAATATGCGGTGATGCTAACTCGACGAGGTTCACTAATTATCGAGCAAAGCATTGATGAATTGATTGGAATCCGCCGGCGTATGTGGGGTCCATCAAGCGAGAGAGCAGGAAGTATCGAATTACATCCGAGATATCCGCAGTTACTAACGGCAGGTACACACTCGCCTATTGTGGTGATGTATGATCACCTGGAGCAAGTGTCACCAAGGCATCAGTGTCCATGCTGTTCCTCTCAGGGTTTCTGGACTTCTTTCAGTCAAGCTCATGTCTAAAGGCAAGCTCTCCGAGTTCCCACCTTCCAGCGCTCTGCGATGCCGCTTGGGTATGCTCTGAGCCTCTGACTCTCGCACCGACGGGACTGCAGTACGATAGCCCTGGTAATCTAACACATCTGATGGGGAACATGTTCTAAATCAATACATTTTTAGATATTTATTGGGATATGTATGTATCGCAACTATGCTCGCGTTCCCAGCTATCTTTACAACCCCCAGTTCAGCAAACAGAGTTCCCCAAGGGTCATGATCAAAGATTTTTTACAGTGCTACTCTCCTGTCAATGCTGTTGACAACGACGAGGAGCAATCACTTGTTAATGCTACAGAAAAGTTCCGTACAGACGCTCGTCCCACGCGTGTAACCTATGTTGAGCCATGGCGTGTTGATATGCAGATCAATTCTTTTTTTCACGTTATGGATGGGCACGCCTTCGCCCCACCTACTTGATGAACTTGCTGTATACTGTGAGTGAACAGACATCCTCAGACAGTTACCATAGTGTTGATGATCTGTCACAGCTCCAGCAAGTGGCTCGGACACCGGTAATAGTTTCAAAACTTCTCTAATATAAGTCGCTCTACCACATGCGTCCGAGTCACAGTCTGAGTTCGCCACCCCAGTAAAAGCGGTGATGAGAGGCCGAGTTCTTAGTAACAGAGGGGTCACCCCTGCAAACAGAAACTGGATCATAGAACTGAACCTTGGAATTGTAGAGCTATGTTTAAGACTCGGATGTAATTGCCGCAGCAATAGCAATAAGAATAAGCACTAGAAAGAGTGAGGTAAATGCCGACAAGGCCGTTACCACTTGACCTTACTAGCAGTAACGGCCTGTCCGCACCCTCATCAAGATCTCGCTCCTCATCAGAATGTCCGTTATTTTCATCACCATCTTCCTTCTCGACAGCATCTTCTTGGGGCAGGTATACCCGATAAGCGTTTTCTTCATCATCCGAGCTGACATGCCCATCACCTTCCCTTTCGTAAATGACACCTTCCCAATTGTTTGCGTCGTCGTCATCGTTGCCGTCGTATTGATCTTCTACTTCCATCCGGTACCCGATCTCGACATCATGCTGAGGTTCTTGCACATAGTCGTTGATAGCTGGGCCTGGGTGCAATCCAGCTAATTCGGGGGATGGTGTGTTCCTGGGTGATGCAGGGATGGGGGAGCCCCGCTGCTCATCTGTCTCCCGCATGCGCAGATGCTCGTGTTGGCGCCGGTCAGCGTCTAGATGCCTTTGGCGAATAAGTCTTAACTGTTGGAGTTGACCACGGTCAGTTAAAGAGCAACGGCTACAGGCGCACCAAACAAGGGCTCTTGCCATCGTAGAAGTGTCTGAGCAGTGAGTGGTTTGAGTGCGCAGCAATGTGTCGTGTCCACCATTGTCATGAGAAAAGACGCGCCCACTATGGTGGGCCAAATGGACAATAAATAAATCATGTGCATGCACAACTTTCATGCACGCACACACAAATCGCGCGCACAGAAGCGGAAAAAATCGCATGTAGGACCCAGGTAGCACTATAGATTTTCATAGAGTCAAAGGCAAAATAAACTATTGGGTAAAGACAGTCTAGGATTAGCTGATTGTGTGTAAATGAGTTCCAAGTGAATGAGGTTACTATTGTAAAATGAGGAAAATGAATGAAAATCGATTAGTAGTTTATTTCCTGTCCCAAGGGTTGTGCTTTGGTTTGACGAGCATGTTGAATCCTGAGCGGGATGATAAGAATCATGAAGTGCTGCGAAACACCTGCAGACCCTGTGGAAGGCCGGAACCAAGGTCCTTGTGTGTGGCACCAGAAACTGAGGCAGAAACATGATTAGTCATCAAGGAATCAGTGGCAGTAATAGCAGCTGGAGTGGATGTGGAGGGTAGCAATTCACTGGGGGCACCGAAGTCACTGATATGGTATGGTTCGTAGTCATCCTCATCCAGTGGTGTGTCCAAGTTTGAAGCTGGTTCTTCAGCAGACTGGATGCTGTTCTGTCCCAATGTCTTTGATTGCAGCTGCAATACATCAGGAAAACATCGAGTTCCTTTTCGGTCCTTAGCTTACTTAAAGTTCCTTAAATTTAATTCTAAGGCTGCTAAGGAGAATAAGGAACTAGTGTGTTCCTTAGCGAAATGTATTTTAAGGAGTGAAGTCATTTCAAGGCGGTTAAGGCATCAAAGGCAGTTGTATTTTTGAAAGTAAAATAAGTAAAATAAGGCGCCTGCTGAGCGCCAAAAAAAAAACATGTTATGTATTATGTTAGTGCTTACTTCAATAAGCACTGATAGACGCACAACACGCCGACAACAACTCGCTCGTCATCTACACATCAATCACAGAAATCTACAAAATCTAAGAAAAAAACATCATAGTAAGTTTTAATCGATAATTGTCGCGTCAAACATTGCTTACCAGGTGCTAGTGAATCAGATGGCTCCAAGATCTCGCGTGCAACTGCAACAAAAGACGTGCAAGTGGGGAGATGTGGCTGTCCGGGCGGAGGCTGCAATCAGAGCTGAGGCAAGGGCAGAAGAAGCGGAGGCGAGAGCAGAAGAAGCAGAGGCGAGAGCAAACGAGATGAAGGCGAGAGTGGGAGAGGGATTATTGTGCTTCAAGTTCTTGAAGAGGGCAGGGGGCTGTTTTTGAAGGAATCGAAACAGAGCGCGTTGCTCGAGCCTCGAGTGACTGTAGACCATGGTGAGTGCGAGTACATCTCAAATTTGATGAGAACTTACCTATCATTTGAGCAGGAATCGAGACAGAACGTGTGGCTTGAGCGTAGAGTGAGTTTTGTACGAGTGTATAATAGTGAGGATTAAGGCCGTCTGCCTGGGGAAATATGAATTGTCATAGAAGATGGCGGTTGTTCAAAAGCTCGTTGTATTCTTCGTCCAACTTCATCTGCAGCTCCAGAGAGCTATCATCAACGCCAATCTGGAGGGTATTAGGCAAGAATCTGTGACATCAATGCGATAGTTGTGCTCAAAGGCTTTATTGTCAAGGCCAAACGTCTCAATCTTCTGACGTTTGATGAACGCACCGTCCATACCGTCTTCACCATACACGAACTGGATGAGGTCTCCAAGCGAGTTGCGAACAGTGCCATCATAGTGTACCATCACGTCCTCCAATGCCTTGACGAGACGACCTGTCCAAGAAGATGCATTTCATGTGAAATCACGCAATTGCAATGCTTTACCTGTTTTTGAATCTCGCATAATGATACCAGTCTCTGCCTTCTTGACGGCCATATCAATAAGACCTTCTCTTCCAGCCATGGCATGGAAGAAAAACTCCTGTGGCATCAACCCTCGTAGATATGAGTTCTTGATGAAGCCACATGCCTCCAGGCTGAAGTCGTCCTTGGTGAAATGGGGAAGAGTACGATGACAGAACCTGAATGGGATTCGACGACCTTCAACACTTTGCTGCCCAACACAGATAGACATTTGTGAGATGTTGATGTATGAACCCTTGGAACCAGCTGTGACCATCTGCTTCACGTTGTACCCAACAGCGAGGTTGAAGGCGGCAGGCCAGGAAAGCCGCACAACCCATATGAAGATGATATGGTCTTGGAGCCTACCTGCGTGGGGAAATGTGGGTTGTTGTAGGGGCGGCGGTTGTCGAGCATCGCATTGTATTCTGTCATCTAGATGGGTCTGTAGGGTATTTAATTAGCAAAAGGACGACAAAATGAGAGGCAAGGACGTACCACAATCACGCTATTTCAAAAGCGTGGTGATCGGCATATCTGTTGACATAGTAGGAGTTGAACATGTCGTATGAGTCGTGTGGACTTATTTTTGGGATAAAGTCTGGGCCATAGACTGGAATGAGATGGGCAGCGCGAAAGATACAATCAATGTGAATAATTGAGACGTCTGGGACATCGTCACCAGTTGTCGTCGGCGCGACGACATACATGCCTGTGTCGGGATCGCGTTCTTTGTGAACATAAGAATACCAATGAACTATGGCGCAGGGATAGTATGAGGTCCGATAGTTAAATGAGAAAAAGCAAAGGACTCGCGCAACTGCGAGTCCATTCATGGGAGAGTCGAAGTCAACACCCATGTTGATGAAGATACAGTCATGCCTTGGTTCGCCAGTGCGCCACGATGGTGTTGCCCTGATGTGCTCGCAACGCATACCTCCCGTACCACTCAGATCACTGGGTGCATGGAACGAGGCTGCAGCAGAATTAAAGAGGGTGAGTTTCCCTAGGAATACTTGCGCTGTTGCCGGATCAAACTCAGGAGGGTTGGGATCGTCTGAATAGTGTTGATCATGTATGAATTCCTGAATCATAAATGGGAGGTGTGGAAGGTCGAGTTCGAGGCTGAGTGCATGAACATTTTGTGCACAACCTATTCATTGTCAGAAAGGGTCCAGGAGCAAAATGTTTAACATATGAGGAGTTAATGCAAGCTCAACATGGGACTCTACAGTCGGTCCATCAATAATCTCACCAGCATCCACTTCAATGGATTGATTTTGAGGCTCGTGGATACGCAGTCGCCCATGATGGCCTTCTTGCGCCATATTAGCCTCCGCGTCGTCATCCGGTTCTAAGTCGTCGTCTGCAGGAATATTCTGACCTATTGGGGATATGAGAAGGGCTACATCGTCAGCGAAAGATCACGTACGTCTCCTGAGTTCTCCCAAAGCATTGGACAGACAAGAGCCATGAAGCATACCACATGCCTCAAAATCTACGCGAGCGGCTGCAAGTTTGTCGAGGCGTTGATTTGTTAGTAGCATTTGTCCGAGTGCATTAAACCTGCTAGATTGGCGCCAAGGTTCTTTAACTGCCTTGATGTGCTTGGACTCAGTAATTGAAGAGCAAAGGCCATTGGGTGCGCCGAAAAGTCAAATCAGTACTATGTAGTGGCACAGGGAGTGTTGACGCAGAAGGGAGAATGTCGAGACCACACCGGTTGTCTTGAAGATCTCCCGATATTGGTGAAAGCGGTCGAGGGCATCTTGTAGTTTTACGAGGTCATCTTCAGTGAGAGCCTCGCGCCTCACAATGTAGCAAAATTCTAGAAATGCACTGAATGTGCACACCACATCTTGAGGAACATGACCTTCAATTGCAGCTAGATAGACCTAAATACGAGTCAGCTCACATGTTGTTTGGAACGGAATACACAGCATACCTTCATTAATGCCTTTGAGTCGTCACCCGTCCACTGCTGAAAACCTCGCCCATCAGGAAAGCGTCGCAACCCAGCGAATGGGGCAACTGCTGCTATCCTGTATGTTATTAGTAGTTATCAGCAAAACATCATAGATTTGCGTACCTGCGGTCAATGTCATCCATTATCTCAGCCGCATGACGGGTACCGTGTGTGACCAGAAGATACTCTCCCACCCAATCAACCAGATGATCCTTGAAAGTTCCCTTGATTATTTGATGCAAGATATCCGGAGATAGGAGCTCGTGGATGTCTGCTCGAGGAAAGTCATTTGTAAATGGCTAGAAAAGCAAAAAGGTGAGATTGGACCTAGCGAGTTTCAGCGAGCAACTTACAACAAGATCGGCAATGATGCCATACTGTTCCCAAGCCTGTTTGTATGTGAGTTGTTCGATGAGCAACTCGGTATGTGCTTTGCGTCGATGGAGACATGGTTGAGTGCCGTCAAGGTCCTTCCTATTTCCTAGACACCTATTTTGATAATAAATAAGTCATTAAAAAGCAAAACAAAGTTTGATGACGCACCGTGGACACCAGTTTTGCATGATGCCAGAGAGAAGTATCTGTTCTGGATAGTCTGCTATGTAAGGGCCCAAGCTGTACACCGTTCGTCGATAGTGGCCATCCGGAAAGCGTGTGACATCGAAATTTTCCATGAAAGGTTTCACAGACTCGAAAATCTTCGCAAGGGAGCGCTGGAATAGCTGCCGTCGAAAATTTCTGTATTTGATGTCGTCATTATGTTCCTTCGTAGCTAGACAAATGAAGGTTATGATACAGTGATTCATTGAGAATAACAAGCACCTACATTTCGGTATCGCAAGAAATCCAATGAGCACAACACCATTGCGATGTGCCCGTTGTACGCTATTGTGAATGTTCCTGATTGAGAGATAGAGTGGGTGGTATTCGGTCTGACCAGTAGCGACAGAAACAACAGTCTTATCACTGCCGATAATCAATGGTACAAATGTCGAACCATGATTCTCCTCATTTTGAGCGATAACATCCTTGAGATGATTGTTAGTATGCCAAAAATGTAAATATGAAAGAGACGTACTGCCTGATTCCACGCCCAGTCACCAGACATAAAGTTCTTCCAATATCGTTTGTCCTCGGTAGTATAATCGCGGTAGGGTGAATACTCGATTCCTCCATCAAAATCACAGTTTGCCAAAATGCCGCGCGTCATCTCCAATGGATCTCTATACCAGACATCATATTGTCCATCCATCCACGGCGGTACGTCTTGTTCGGGTTTGGCTCCGTTGTAGCACAACGTAAAGCTCTTCCAAGGAGTATCGCCGAGTGGTGTTGCATCAATTGTAGCATACATGTCCCTATGGTTTGCAAATGGGGGGGTGTCATTGTGCTTTATGAGAGTCGCGGCCCACAAGTCGAGAAGTGTATCAATCTGCCTTGCAGACATTTGATTGCGCGTGAATAAGAATTCCGCCGTCTCAAATTCAACACGATTGTCATAAGGCGTCCAATTGGTTGGGGGGGCATCCGTGTGAGGTGGCGGGGGTGCATCCTGGTCAATAAATGCCCCATTAGCATCGCATTTGAGTCCTAAGACAAAAAATGAGTAACAGTAATATGAACTCCTTAAAAACGCCCACCTGTGAGGTGCGGATGGAAAGTACGCAATAAGCGCCCCATATCCGCCCAAGTACCTTCCTCAGGTACAAAACCCTGGTCGCCAGCCGGGTCATCATAAATATTGTCATCGATAACACCTGCCGGAGTGGGAGAACGACTCCGTGGAGGTATAAATCCGGGACCTGCGAGCGGAGCTGTGCGATTGAGGTTTTATATTTGTGGGGTACCATGCTTCGCATGTGTGTGCTGAGTGAGGCCAGACTTGTTTTTGAAGACCCGATTGCAGTTTGGAAACCGACAAACGAGCCTGGTGACAGCTGGGGCCATGTTGGACAGTGGGTAGTCGCAGTGAGATGGATACCAGGGAGCAGAATATGTAGAATGCAGACTAGACTAATACTAAGTGTGTGAATCAGAAATTATGACATGCTCAATCGAAAAAATATAACTTCACCCATTCGTTGCCACCTTTTGCTAGCATCCATATTCTTTCAACACCTTGCTACCAGCATTCCTCCAACAGCTTGTCCTAGATCTCACCATGGCTCGACCTGCAACGCGCCCAGGGAATGCTAACAAACATCCTGGACAGATAGTTCTTGAAGCGAGTCGCGTAGCACGTCCAAAGGATGTACTTGCAGCTGAAAGAAAAAAGGCGTCAGCAGAGAAATCAGCCAAGGCAACCGCCTTAGAAGATGCTCAAAAGAAGGTCGCTGCAATGGAAGATGCTATGGCTGTTGAGCAGACGGCTCAACGTGCTGGCCCAGGACGCCTTGTCAGACCAAAGCCTAAGCTGCGCCCAGTGACCAAGGCAGCGCCAACTGCAAACCCCAACAATATGCGTAAGCCTTACACAATACAATGCTGTTGCAAGACTTACCAGTTCTTTGACATTGATACAGCTGTTGGGGCAAAATCAGTGTCCAAAAGCACTGATGCCCCGAAGAAGAAATATCCAGGCTTGAAACTCACCTTCAAGGATGGTGTCAACGCCAATCGAAAGGTGTCCAACAATGGTACATCATCTACAACGTGCGTTGTACTAAGCGTGGGCAGGGGCAGTGACAGTGGGAAAAATCGAAGGTCGTTGTAAGTTCGTCTTAACTGCGATGTTACTCTTATCAGAGCTGACTCTTTATTACTTCGACATATTTCACTCACTGCAATGTAGGGGATCTGAACACGCCATATCGACAGAGGAGGTGGAAGTGGGGAAGTGGGCTAAAAGCGTGGCATCGAAGTCCCAACGGAAGCCATCTGCGCCACCAAGTGCACGTGCCAGTGGTAGGTTCAGTTTCATGTCTGCACACATTGCTAACAGTTTTTAGTGATTGCAAGCAGGGATGCGGACATATCCGAAGACGAAAACCTACCTGAAGATCATGATGAGAGCGTAACTGTGAGTCGGGGTAGTCAGGTGAGTGACTTCATGATTGTGAATGGGGAATGCTAAAATCAATGCAGGGTGTCATGCATATGATTGAGACTATTGATGATGCCATGAGGGGACGGAAGCGTACCTTGTCCACGACCTCGTTGGATGACCTCGAACCCGAAGAGCCGCGTGAAATGGAAGAAGACGATGCCGACGAATATATTCCGGACAAGGATGAGGGTGCGGCTGAGGATGAGGATGAGGATGTTGAGATGACGGATCAGCAGGGCGACATTATTGAGGTAAGTACTGGTGGTCCTGTGAGATAGATGAATCGCTCACCACTATCATGGATTTATAGGTCTCAAGCAGTCGACTCACAAGCTCTGTATGGAGAATTTGCTCAGGTCGCCTGACAACGCTGACAAATTCCTATGCAGATGTCAGTTAGCGTCATGGATACCATGATGGATGGTCCAACATCCAAGTTCATCAAAACCGGAAATGGACGTGCACCATGTATGATACTCAATCTGAAGAAAGAAAAGCCAAAGAATTCTCACTTGCCCAGCGCTGTTCAGAATCTCAGCTTTCGTTCCATATTTATTCCAACGGTCATGTACTGGGTCGGCAACAACAGCTATCCATGGACCATCCCCGATGAGAAACTCTCAGACGTTCTCGAGGATATATTCATGGCGGTGTGTAAGCAGCCTGGAGACTTTAGGAATGATGATGGCTGTAATCTCGCCTTCAACGTCGTAAGTAAATTGTATTCTGGTACTTCTAGCTGACAACTATGTTGGCAGGTATGCCAAAGGATCTCTGAATGGAGAGGCAACTTCGGTTCCACCGCTATCACAATTCTCATGGTGTTTTTCGCCTCCACAGATGAATTCAAGACCAAGGAGGCACGCAAAGACTATGCCGAGTATCAACTTGAAGATTCACGCTTTGTATATGAAGATCCAGATAACGAAGACTCACCTGGAGCTTTTTTATCGGAATTCATCTTGTGCATCTTCGCTGTTCAACTCAATGCCACCCAAGGATGCCAGATAATTGACTCACTCGACTTCGGCTTACCTGGATATCAAATGGCCCTTGCACTGACCACTGCAGCCGTGAGTTTTGCAGCGCCTTTACAAAACTTGCTAACTTTCATTTGCAGGCCGAGCGTGCACTTATTTTAGCTCGTGACGACCTGATTGTGGAAGATACTTCGGACCACGGGAAACACAAGATCGCGTTGACTCTCAATCAGTCTACAAACAAAATGAGTAACACAGGCACTGCTTTTTCTGCGGGTAATTGGGAGACTGATACACTCGCGTACATGGAACGAATTGAGGAGCTGCCCTTCGACCGCATCAAAGAAATTGTGGAACGATCTCAGGCGTACATGAAGCGTGCTCGCCGCAAGGACGAGTCTACTATTCTCGATGGAGAAACCCCCGTGAATCCACATACACGTATCCGTATCTGAAAGCCTCGTATCATTTCACTTCAATCTCTGCTCTCGTCGATTGCTGTCCTACACCGTTTTTAATATTTTTTTGTCATTTTCATAGCACGCCTTGAACGCCTTGACCGCCTTGAACTCGTTGACGTCCTTATTTTTGCCTTAGCGTACTTGGATTATTCTGTGTCTATTGAAATAATAACATGCCTTGACCGCCTTATCCGCTCCTTATCCTCCTTATTTCCTTAGTTTAAGGAAATGGATCTCCTTAGTCTCCTTAATTTAAGGACGAAAAACAGCCTTAAAAGTTCCTTATTGAGCAAATTAAGGCAAATAAGGAGTGTTTAAGGAACTCGATGTTTTCCTGATGTACACCATCAATATGAGTGTTTACTGCTGCCACACCGTAGTCTGCTCATTCTCATTCTCATTCTTTGGGGATAGTGATGTGCGGGCCCAGCTTGGCCTGAAAGCCCCGGCTTAGGCTCGGCTTTGGGGGGCTTGGGCTTTGCAAAACCTCAGGCCGAGCCATGAGCCTAAGCCGGGCCAAAGCCGTGGCTCGGCTTTGGCTCAACGACAGCTTTCAAATATAAAATGTAATATAAGCATATTTGTAACTATACAGACTTACAGTACTTAGTGACTATCCACTGAACCAACATCAGGCTCTGATATGTCATCATCCTCATCCAAAATCAGCGTGTCCCACTTTCAGTTCAAAGGCTCTGTACCTATAAATTAACACATGAGAACATATTTTGTATTTTCCTGTATATATGCTATATTTATTGATGTAGGGCGCTTCAGGGGGTCAAATAAAGATGGGAATCTCTTCATATATACTCTTAAACATGGTCTGAACATCCTAGAACACTTCCCTGTTAAAGGGGCAAAAGTGCGAAAGTGTTCTATACCCTAACCTATTTTGAATGGCCCCTGGAGGAGGAGGAGACATACAAATAAACAAAAAAATAGCGGTCTATTACATTATATTATACATATTTATACCAAACTACTACTTAGATACAGGGGGGGCTTATTGTGGTGTAGTGGTGAAGCTGCAGTAAGGTGGGGAGGGTGTGGGAACAATTGATATTGTGGAGATTCCCAGAATGGGCGATGTTTTTGGTATTGTGGGAAAATTCCCACAGTAGGTGGCCCAAAATGCGGAGCTATGGAGTGTGAGAATATTGTGGGGAGGTATAGGTGGCCAAAAATGTGAAAATACTGTCCAGATACGCACCTAGGTTCGTCACACCGTCACACGCCTGGCGAATCGAACCTATTTTTTGTGACGGTCACACCAATTTTGAGGCCGTCGAACCCAAATTGTGACAAGTGGTAAAAACACAAAAAAAAATATCTAATGCATCCAAAAGTCTTTGTACTGAGTGTTCGCAACATGTCTGCACTTGCCATGACCCTCACTCTCAACCTCCGTAGACCCATCAGCCATAGACTGAAGCCCTGTCATGTCATCCAGTACCCCTCGCTCGTAGCTCTCTGACTTGTTGTCCACCAGCAAATTACCTGATTCATCAGTGCTATATCCATGAGGGACAGATGGTTCACCCAATGCAATGTGTTGTAGAACAGTATCCACAGAAACATCACTAGGATCAAGCTCGACATCTGTGGCATGTGTGAAAGGTGGCTCTGCTTCTTCATCAGCCTCGGGAGTCTTATATTGAGCCATTTTGATGCGCTCCCAAGTCACGGTATCATTAGTCCGTGGGCAGCTGAAGCAAAGGGGACTGTTTCGAAAAGATGATTTGAGTGGCTGAAGTGCTGTTTTCCAACACTGTGGGCAGGTTTATAAGCAGTAATGCAACAACAGAAAGGCTGCCAGAAGGAGCAATTGAGAACTGTGCAGGTACAGATAACATATCCTGGAGTTTTGTTATGAACTGGGGTGGCGTCACCAGCAACAGTGAAAAGACACAGACAGTCTGCTGGGAATGTTACAGTCGTACGTGCCCCTATTCATTTTCCCTTTTATTCTCATATATCACGCGATATGGAGCTTATTGCTCGAACACTTCCACTTCCATCAGACATCACATGACTGTATGATTCAACTAGTACGTCGTCGATACATCATACCATGTGATGTCATGACTTCCCATGACTTCATTCTCGGACTCAGCTGGTTTAGCATATGCGTACGCTAAACACGTGCTGTTATGAACTGGGGTGGCATCACCAGCGACAGTGAAAAGACACAGACGGTCTGCTGGGAAGTTCTACAATGTCCAGAAGAGGACAAGGTGAAGGTACAAGGAACGTGTTCCAAGTACTATCAAGGGTTCAGCCTCAAAGACAAGTCTAAGAGGTTCTACGAGAATAAAGACTAAGGCTAAGGAGTGCTTAGACTTAGAGATGATTCAAGACGACTTAGGTTGGAGACCTAAGCGAAGGATGTTCCAGGTAAAACCCAGTAAGATTAAAGTAAAGTATACAATCGCAATACAATGTGCTTAAATAGGTCAATATGTGCGCATGGACCAAGAGAGACGTGAAAACGTAAGTGCGTATCCAAAGAAGGAAGGCAACTATAGTACAGATGCATTGGGCATATGAGTCAGAGTCTCGTTATGTAATATACAAGTAAAAGGAACAAAGAGAGAATGAATAGGGGCATGTATGACTGTAACATTACCCCCTTGTTACATGGAAAGTCACCGACTTTCATATATCGCTATTGGCATCATAGACGGGATCATAGTCGTCATAGTTAGCAATGTCTTCATCAGCAGCACTTCCCCCTAGCATATAAGCCGCTTCTTCTTCTGCTATAGTCCTCGCTCGTCGACCTGCCTTTCTTCATTGATGATTAATAAGATACTGCTCCCACCTACGAAGTGCATCATAAAATCCATTGTCCTTTCAAGTAAGTGTAAACGGGGGATCTCCAAGATGCTGAGGGCAGTAGATAGATAGATGGGTAGGGGCATGTCGCAGACAAATTTGGCACTGGTATTCGGGCAATTCTTTTGCCGATGTCCTATGATGCCACAGAATCAACATTTCATATTTTCATCAGTGTTGGAGGTGGCGCGTTTCTTTCCCTTCGGTTGCGCCATACGACTTAAAGCAAAGGCATTGTCGCGTCTGAGCTGCGCCTGCTGTTTAGTGGTAAGAGTGTATGCCGACGTGGGGAAATCAGGAGTAGTTGCTCGTTCAGCAACCGTGAGGAGTTCATCAGAGGAGGAAGGGGATGTTATGCCGAAGTCCTTTACTAAGACTGGCGAAACAGGGTCCATTGGACCAAATGATGCTGGGATGGACATGGGAGGATGAATATGGAGGTCGCGAAGTCAAGGACCGAGTGCCACCAACTCAGTGACAGGAACTCCTAATATTTTCGCAGCTTCACACTGCTCGTCTGTATAAGGTTCATATAACCATGCAGGGTGATCATGGGAAACTATGACAGGGGGCGATGAAGTTGGTCGCTCAATGGGGGATGGAGTTCATGGGGAAGCGAGGTTCATTTGAGTTTGCTGTAGATCAACGATAGCTTCTTCAACTAAATTTCTGGCCATTCTTGTTTCAGCAACTGATTGCTGGATAGTTTCGACGACTGCGTTGGTGAGCTGTCCAATCTCCTGGACAGCAGTATATAAGCCAGCAAAGGCATCAATATTAGAATAAATGCACGAAGGAGGGGGTGAAGGGACTGGAAGTGGATCCGTATTTCTTTGCAGAGAGATAGGTCGAGCAACACCTGCTCAGCATTCGGCCACAATGTGAATAGCTTCTTCAACATTGCTCTTAAAAGAACGGGGAAGCAACAGCATAGTGTAAGAATGAATGCGTTTCTGTAGATGTAAGATGCGCTGGCGATACGTGATTTCTGTAGTTTCATTGATGGTAGTTTCAATGAGGGCAGCAGTGCGGATGATGTTGACAAGAAGTAAAGCTGGGAAGGCACCTCTTTTGGTAAGGATTCTCTCAATTTCGAGAGTGTGTCCTTCGCATAGAAGGGCGGCTTCAATATAGGAGGTGTTGTCGATTTCGGTGGCAAGGGTTCCGTAGTTTTCTGTGTTGGAATCAGAGTCATTGTTGGCAATAGTGACAGGGGTGATATATGTAGTGGGAAAGGACATTTCGAAAGGTGTTAGTTGATCAAGTGCTTGTGCGATTTGATTGACTGAAGAATAATCAGAGGGAGTGTTGCTTCTTATAAGCATTCAGGATTCAAGTGGAGTTCTTCAAGTTCTTTTCTGGGAGCCACTTGTTATCTCCCAATGAATATCCTTTCCAGGAAACAAGATAGTGTCGGTGAATACCGGTTCCTTTGTGGGAAAGAATTGCTTCTACTTCGTATTCTTCTTCTTCTTCAATAATATCAGGTGGTGGTTCAGGGAAGTTCGGGCCGTGTACGTCTGTTTTGCTGTAGGATGATAAGACGGAAGCATGGAAAGTGGGATGAATTTTCCATTGTGGGGGGAGTTTGAGCGTAAATGTGATGGGCGATAAGACATCAATGATCAGGAAAGGTCCGTATCGTTTTGGTGCAAGTTTCTGCAATGGGAGTTTGAGTCTAAGATTAGCAGCAGATAGCCAGACCTTATCTCTGATCTTCCATGGGGTGTACTTTTCTCCTCGGGATCGTTCGGCCATCATTTGCATTGCAAGGTTATGGCAGGCGATTGCTTCTTCTCTTATCTTCTGCAGGGATCATACTCGATCTTCTGCTGTGGGGATAGATGAATCAGGGATCAGGTGAGGGATAGCGCGTGGTTCGTATCCCATCATTAGATAGAAAGGTGATGCATTCCTTGCATTGTGTTTTCGGTGGTTGTGGACAAATTCGGCGATTGGTAAGTGTTCTACCCAATTTTCAGGGTTATTGCGGCAATAGATGCATAGGTACATTTCTAGCTCTTGATTGAGCCTCTTGGTTTGACCATCAGTCTGAGGGTGATAAGCCGTAGATGGGGCGATGACGTAGTCGAGAAGTTGGGCAAGCTCCTTGGAGAAGCGAGATAGGAATTGCGGGCCTCAATCCGAGATGACTTTGTCATGGAGTCCAAATCGACGATAGATGTGTTTCAAGAACAGTTTGGCAATGCCTTCGGAAGTAATGGTTTTCAGACAAGGGATAATAATTACCCCCTTCATAGGGCCATAGTCTACCATGACCATGATACTATCAAAGCCTCCAGAGACAGGGAGGTTAGTGATAAGATCAACAGAGACCTGAGAAAAGGTCAAGTCGCAGATGAGGGAATCGGGGCAAGGGGAGGTCGAACAGGATGCATATCCACTTTCATTTGCTGACAAAGGGCGCAACCCTCTATGTATTTCCGAATATAAGAGCCCATAGCAGGCCACCAGGCTTCTCGTTTGACGAGTTCTTCAGTTTTAAATCTACCGGGATGTCCCGCGGTGGGATGATCATGATACCTTTTCAGGATATCGGGATGATGTGCTGGTGAAATGTAGGCATGATTCTTAAAATAGAGGACATTCTCCTCAATTTTCCAATCAGAGAGTGCCGACTTCATAGGGGGAAGACACACGCCATCAAGGGTGTCGGATGTGGTCTTGAAGACAGGGTCGTCGAGGGGGTCAGAGGATGATAAAACATCCTTCAGGTCCAGTGTCAATAAGACGAATGAATAGAGCGTTGGGGAGGAGGGTCTGGTCCTCATTATTGTCTTTGCCGGAGTCGTAGTCGGGTCGGCGAGATAGTGCATCAGGTATTGCCAATTTAGTACCTGCAACATGATGCAGTTCAATGTCATAAATAGACAAAATTAGTTGCCAATGTGCTTGGCGATGGGTAAGCTTCTGTGCACTTCTAAAGTACAGAAGATTCTTGTGGTTGGTGAATACCAGGACAGGGTGCAGTTTTCCTTCAAGATAATGACACCATTCATTCAATGCCTGGATCACGGCAAGGAGTTCCCGATCAAAGATCTGGTAATTGCGTTCTGCAGGGTTCAAAGACTGTGAGAGATATGCGCATGGGTGAAAAACACCATTCTCATCAGTCTGCAAGAGAACTCCACCAGTTGCTACAAGCGAAGCGTCGGTAGCGATAGCAAATTGTCGGGAAGGATCAGGGTTACAGAGTACCAGTTGGGATGTGAAGCATCGTTTCAATTCTTCGAAGGTGTCCATACATTCGGTTGACCAATCAAAAGCCTTATCTTTCTTTGTTAATTCGATAAGGGGTTGGGCGATGTCAGAGTAGTGGGAAATGAACGTGCAGTAGAAGTTGCAAAAACTGAGGAATGACCGGACTTCTTTTACAGATTTTGGTGTTGGCCATTCGGCGATTCCCTTGGTTTTTGCAGTATCCATAGCAACTTGTATGGGGCGAATTATCATTCCGAGGTATTCCACTTCTTCTGCATCGAAGGTGCATTTCTCCGGTTTCAGGAACAAATGTTCCTTTCATATTTTCATCAAAACCCGTCTGGTTCATTCGCAGTGTTCTGCCATTGTTGTAGAGAAAATCAGGATATCGTCCATGTAGATAACCATCCATCCTTCATTTATTTCCTGTTGGAAGGTACGATTCATGTACGCTTGGAAAGTTGCTGGGGAATTACAGAGGCCAAAGAACATGACATTCGGTTCAAAGAGGCCAAATTCCATGGTAAATGCTGCTTTCCAGCGATCATTGGGATGAATGCGAATATTATTATAACTGGACTGAATATACATTTTCATAAAGAACTGTGCATTGTGCGACGAGGGAAATAGGGAGTGGGAGCAGATAAGCATTCTTGACTGTCTGTTAAGACCGTACTCAAGGGGTGAAAGATCTGAAGGGCTTTGGCCTCAGTTCGTACACTGTGCCCCTTGTCCGAGTAATGCCCCTTATTTCAGAGAGGAGATATATGTCCGAAGATCCGGAAAGAGTTGCATAGCGGATCCGGACGTCTGAAGGTACTGGATGTGGTACGTCCAAAGGTTATCCGGAGCGCGGGGATGGAAAGAGGACTAAGGCTAGCTTCGGAATGGATTCCTAACTAGAAACTGACAGAGGTAGACTATCCGAAGATAGAGTCGGAGATATAGACTATAGGAATCAATCCCAAGTCTCGGAAGATGACTTTGAGCGCAAAGTGACTCAATTCTGAAGGAAGCGGAATGAGCAGAATCTAAGATGATATTCGAACTAAGGTTCTATGGAGATCTACAAGTGGTTTATATATGGTAAGTATCTAAGATGGATAATCAACAAGTCCGGGACCGAGGGATATGTACAAAGTGTAACGGAAGTCTATTAGTTAATGCACAGCGGATCAGTAAGCACGAATCGGAAATGAAACACAGGTAACGGATCAGTGACACAGGAAGGAATTATACACAGCCGGAGTACTGGAAACAGGATGAGCGATGAAAGGAGATAGACGCAGATATACACAAGGGAGATAGAGTGCGAGAAGTGAGCACATTCGGATGAGCGATCCGGACAGGATCTGTGGACCGGACGGAAATAGAATCGATTGGATATGGTTGGATCTGGGATTAGAAGTATGGTATATGACACTGTCCAATCATCGATGTAGCGATAATCTTGACAGGGACGCAATTCTCCACTCTTCTTTCCCACAAAGAAGAAGCCACTAGCTTGGGGTGACTTCGATTCTGAGATGAAGCCTTTCACAATGTTTTCATTGATAAACATTTTGATGGCAGCGCGTTCTTTTTCCGATAGCAGGTAAACCTTAGACGTGCGAGGGATAAAACTGGGTTTAGTATCAATCCGATGATCAATACTGGGTCATTCAGGAGGTAATGTGTTTAATCCGTCTTTAGCAAAGTCATCTGCAAAGTCGTGCAAATATTCTGGGACCAATTCTTCAAAGGTTTTCTTTTTCTTTTCCTTCTCATCTGTGGCGAATTCTTGAGCTTTGTTACTGTATTTCAGGGGAGGAAGGGAGACTGTAGAATAGATGGGGAGTTGTTCGAGTCGGGAAGTTCCATCACGTGTAAGGGGTGTATCCATGGATACTTCTTCGATGATTCTCATGCTAACTCCGTCGGTGTCATATTCCACAAGGAATTCTCCATCTCCAAGCTTGTAAGAGGAAATTTCACATAATTCTGGTGCATGCCAGACATCTTGCATAGTGTTGAATTGATCATCATCCTCTGTTGGGATCAACAAGGGCACAGGTTCTTCTTCTTCTTCATCGGGGATTTCTTCAATTGAAGCTGAAGGAGTATGTTGAAGTGTTTTCGGTACGTTCATATCTCGTCTGAGGATTTCTTCTTCTGCTTTTCTTTTTCCATACTTCTGTTCTTCTATTGGCTGTTGCTCAATAGGTTCTGGTCCAGTCCGATACTCGGACTCGGATTTGTTCTTGCATTTTTCTGTGCGAGAAATCAGTGATACTGCTTGTGGCAGTTGTACACAGGGAGTGGAGTTTGTAGTACGTGGCATTCGTACTTCAGGTTCCAGGTCTTTTGGAACATTAGGAATGTTAATAGGAAAGGTGACGAGGGGTCTCGGAAGTTGTGAATTTTGCCATTTCTTGGGATGGCAATGGAAAGCCAGGGGTAGCCCATTCTTTTTTCAATCGGTGTCTAAGTCGATTTCAATTTTGTCAGATTTCGTCGTTCGAGGGAGGACAAGTGTTTCAGTGGCCCAATCTATACTCGGGTTCATTGCGCATAACCACGGAATTCCCAGAAGGATTTGATCTCTTCATCCTAGTTTAGTGATATTGAACTTTCCATACATGGTTCATTTGTCAATTTTGACCACTAGGAGACAGTAGTGCGTGATTGGCCCTCCTTTGATAAGAGTTCCATCTGCTGTAGTAACTCGAAATGGTGTTTTGAGTTTTCATCGTGTGATTTGATGGAGTCTCACAAATTCTTCGGAAATGAACATTCCTGCTGCGCCCAAATCAATAACAGCGGTGGTGTCGATGCATTTTAAGCATGTACGCGAGTGAAGGGTGATGGGAATATGAAGTTCTTTTCTTTCACCTACAGCACGTACAAGCCTTTGTAATACTTTGGGAGAAACATACGTTGAATCCTTGTTTCTCCAGTTTAAAAATCCTCTGTAATCCACCTTACAGTTTTTTCATCTTCTTCGACTTCGACTTTGGTTTGTCGGAGTGGAGTTTTCTTCTTTCTTTCAGGACAGTTATGAATATGGTGTCCAGTCTTCTTGCACCCGAAGCATTGTCCCTTTTTCATACATTCGGATCTCTCCATATCGGAGATTCGGTCTATGACCATTGCGTTTGAATCATGATTGGGTGTGTAACGCGCGTTTCCATAGTTCTTCTTCTTCTGCTGTGGAGCATGACGTGCTCGCAATGCTAGAAGGCGGTGTAGTGAACAAAGTCATGCTGACCATGAAAGTGCTGTTTTACACAAGTGTCTCATTACTGTCTACAGCGGCTACCGAGAAAACCCCTATAGCGAGCATTACCCCTTTTCGCTTCGCCAGTACCGTTTTCGCTCCGTGGATCCTTGCCCCTTACCGAATCTTGCTACCGATGTCCTCCTGTCCATTCCATTTCCATCTAAGATCCATTGGTGCGTAGCATATTCGTTTCCGCCATTACTAAAGCTACAGCAAGACTTACCTTACCTTCCGTGATGCCGCTTGCTCGCTGCGTGCCTCTTAGCTAAATATCTCTATCTCGCTACCGTTCTCACTATGTATTCTGGCCATTCATGGTACATGTTAAAAAGGACTCTTTGCACATTCCGGTACTTTTACTTTTTCCCTCTATGGTACACACAGTACTTAGGAATTGTCACCACTACTGTCTCTAACGGAATAAAGTCTTTTGCCAAAGTCACTGTCTCTTAAGAATTGTTTTACTGCTGCACGCTCCACCGCTCTTTACCGCTTTCCCGCGCTTCACCGCTTGCGCTACGCCTTCCCGTGCTTCATCGCTATGCTTCACCGCTTGTTTTACCGCCAGTTTCCCACGCCTTACCGCAGTTTTACCGCACGCACTACCACAGTTTTACCGCACGCACTACCGCAGTTTTACCACTTTTGCTACTGCTTGTCTACCGCTTTCCCGTGCTTACTGCTAGTATTACCGCTAGTTTCCCATGGACCAGAGGTCACCGCTAGCATCTCACTACCTCCGACAGCAGTCTTGCACCACAGGTTGGGCATTATTAGACTATACTAACTTAGCATTCCCTTTAGGGTCGAACATTCTTGCCTCGCAAGAGTAGCAGACTAGGTAGAGCGCAAGACTCGCATACTAGCTTAGGCCGTGGTTTATCTACAGCCCAGGCTAGATTGTATCTTTACAGCGGTGGTGGGAGTTGTCAATGGAAACGCATTGCAATACAATGTTACGGAATATCTCTGAGACATCTCCTGGCGTGAAAAGCTTGGTTAGGATACCTAGGTTGAGGCCGTCTTGGAAGAATTGAATCTTTGTGGCGTTGTCGGTGATGTGGGCCTTAGCTGCAAGTGCCTCAAAGTCAGCGATATAAGTATGAAGATCGCCGCTTCCTTGTTTGAGGTCCCTGAGCTTTGTTAATGCGGTCCCTCTGGTATCCACTAATTTGAAAGCTTCATTGAAACTTTTCATAAAATCCTTCAATGTCCTGTAACCAACCTTTTGTCCAGAGGAATCGATTGACTGGGCGTGAGCAAGGAATTGTTCTTTCCAAGATTTGGCGTTTTTCTCGGTCATGAAGGATGTAATGAAAATGATCTTCTGCTTGTCGGTGGTGTAGAGCTTTTCGTTAATATCAAAGCATAGATTGCATGATTGGATGAACTCCAGAGAGTTGTCACGATCTCCATCAAAACCGGTTGGGAGACCGATTTTGTATTCAAATTCTTTGGTGGTCGTCATGATGGTGATTCGTCTGGTGAGTTATACTTTCTCGGTGCCTACATGCACGGTCTTGCTGTCTGTTAGGGCTTTATCAGGTTTCAGGGTTCAGGGTCAAGGACTGGATAGTCAACGATCAGGTGACTTTAATCTTTTGTTACAAACTGGGGTGGCGTCACCAGCGACAGTGAAAAGACACAGATGGTCTGCTGGGAAGTTCTATAATGTCCAGAAGAGGATAAGGTGAAGGTACAAGGAACGCGTTCCGAGTACTATCAAGGGTTGAGCCTCAAAGACAAGTCTAAGAGGTTCTATGAGAATAAAGACTAAGGCTAAGGAGTGCTTAGACTTAGAGATGATTCAAGATGACTTAGGTTGGAGACCTAAGCGAAGGATGTTTCAGGTAAAACCCAGTAAGATTAAAGTAAAGTATACAATCGCAATACAGCATGCTTAAATAGGTCAATATGTGCGCATGGACCAAGAGAGACGTGAAAACGTAAGTGCATATCCAAAGAAGGAAGGCAACTATAGTACAGATGCATTGAGCATATGAGTCAGAGTCTCGTTATGTAATATACAAGTAAGAGGAACAAAGAGAGGATGAATAGGGGCACGTACAACTGTAACACGTGCTTTCATCTCTTACTCATGCGTTTCAACACGCTTGTATGATACGTGCCTTCCTCATTAGGATACACACTTATATTCTCACAGTTACCTGGTCTGTGCGCACATATGTACCTATATAAGCACAGTGTACTTGTAGAAGATTCCTTACTTTAAGCTTACTGGGTTTTACCTGGATTCCTCTTCGCTAAAGATCTCCAATCTTTAGTTGTCTTGAATCGTCTCTAAGTCTAAGCACTCCTTAGCCTTAGTCTCTATTCTCGTAGAACCTCTTAGACTTGTCTTCGAGGCTGAACCCTTGATAGTACTCGGAACGCGTTCCTTGTACTTTCACCTTGTCCTTTTCTGGACATTGTAGAACTTCCCAGCAGACTGTCTGTGTCTTTTCACTGTCGCTGGTGATGCCACCCCAGTTCGTAACAGGGAAGTTCTACAATGTCTAAAGGAAGACAAGGTGAAAGTACAAGGAACGTGTTCCGAGTACTATCAAGGATTCAGCCTCAAAGACAAGTCTGAGAGGTTCTACGAGAATAGAGACTAAGGCTAAGGAGTGCTTAGACTTAGAGACGACTTAGGTTGGCGACCTAAGTGAAGGATATTCCAGGTAAAACCCAGTAAGATTAAAGTAAAGAATCTACTACAAGTACACTGTGCTTATATAGGTACATATGTGCGCACAGACCAGGTAACCGTGAGAGTATAAGTGCATATCCTAATAAGGAAGGCATGTATTATACAAGCGTGTTGAAACACATGAGTCGGGGATAAGAGCACATGTTTAGCATACACGTATGCTACACCGGCTGAGTCTGAGAATGGAGTCATGTGATGTCTGATGGAAGGGGAAGTGTCTGAGCAATAAGCTCCATATCACGTGATATACAGGAATAGGAAGGAAAATGAGTAGGGGCATATACGACTGTAACAAGTTTAGCCTCTGAGGCAACACAGAGATCAGGCATGGTGTGGAATACTTGGAGGGGAGATGCTTCAGATGGTCAGACCAGATTCATCTCATTGACTGAGCTATGGCTCAGTGCTCAGGCTCGCCAAACATTGGAGGATCCACCAACAAGAGGCAAGACATTGCATTAACATAGCAAGAAGACATTGTGTTGCCAGACAGAAGTCAAATTAGCGACAAAGCTCACAAAGTGAGCAAGCACTGCATGTATACATGGGAATGCATCTTCTTCAACATCGGTTGTCACACCCAACGAACCTAAGCGCAGTGTGTCACACGTCACACACCCCCTGTGAACCTTCGAACCTAATGTTCATTTGGTCACACCCAAATAGGGTCGAACCTAGGTGTGTATCTCGACAGTATGCTGGGAATGATGTATACCTGGGATTCACGAAGGATACATCAACCTGGGCAGTGCCATAGTGGATGGCTAAACTGAATGATGTATCAGGGTTTTTGGCTAATAAGCCAGTTTGGATATATCCTCAGGCTTCCCCCACTAACAGGTGGTATTACTATGGTGCATAGTTGACTATGGTCCATAGGGCTGATATATCAGTGGAGGATCCTGTCAGGACTCATTCCCACAATAGTCTTACACCCCCAATTGTGGGAATGTCCTGACAGGATCCTCCACTGATATATCACATCAGGAAATTCACACATTCCTTGACGTGCCCTTATGCGGACTTATTTACACTTAACTGCCTTGGTGAAATTGAATCTACTTGTCCAAAATTTCAATGTGAATGAATACAGAAAAAAAAAGTTGAGATATATTAATATACATGTTTTATTGTATTTCGCACTCAAAAAATATAAGATATGCCAGGTGAATGATGTGAGAGAGAGCAAACAAGTTTTGAGATAAGTGAGTTAAGCTGATTAAGCATGTTAAGGAATGTGTGAATTTCCTGATGCAGCCCTATGGACCATGGTCAACTATGCACCATAGTAATACATGTATCACACTTTGATTACAACTATAGGCATTTGATGTATCATTCTTACAGTATGGCCTGTCCAGATCACTACTTCAAGTCATTGGCACCGTATACTCAAAATAATGCTCATTAGGTAGCAGTCGGGATCAGTGGAACAAGGTGTTTGGAATATTACATAATAGAATACTTTAATAGGTATTTTTGGCAGCCGATAATGACCTTTCCCCGGTTCGGGCAACTTTTGATGCTTTACGCTGATCCGAGATCGCAGTGGTTTTCCTACTGCTAGTGAGTCATACATGGCTGATATTATTCCAACATAACGAAAACTTATAGCATCAGCATCTGTGATGGTATCTGGGGTTGTCCTCTACTGTGAGAGGATGACCTGCCGGCAGGCTTATACCGTGACTACCGCTGCTCATCCACCGCCGAGGATAAGAATTTGGGCTCAGCCTTGATGCTCTTGTCTCATTGGGACTGTAGGCGCTACAAGTGAGTGATTTTGCAGAGTCAGCGAGATCGACGGCTGATTACTGCGACTGTCCACTTAGGACAATCCCTTTCAAAAATTCTGAGTGAGTAAGACTTCAGCCAATTGAATCAAGGTGACCTAAGTCACGAGTGAACCTACGAAAGGGTATAAAGCTCCTTTGAAGATTCCAATGTAATGCATCGACAAGGTACTAGTCACTCCACGCCGACCTCTTAACTCAAATATGAAGCTCTCTCTTGTCTTCAGCGTGCTCGTATCCATCGTCGTTCTTGCCACAGCGTACCCCACTGAAGGAGCCACTGGCATCGCGAAACGTTCCAGTGAGTATTCATAACTCATCACTATGCGGATGTTGACAAGCATAACTTGCTGCTTAGATGTAGGGAAGCGCGACTTGGGGGAAATTGATACCAATGACTCCGACTATAAAAACTACAGGAAGCGCGACTTGGAGGAAGTCGACAACCATGACACCTCCTATAAAAGCTACAGGAAGCGGGACTCGGAGGAAGTGGACATTGTTGACTACACCAAAGACTACTACGACTACCAGTAGTGCGAGCCTGAGGAACTTGACACCAGATTTTGCGCAGGTGAGTTACAGTCGTATGCTTCATCTTTTATGGGATTTATCCGTCATACTAGGTCTGGCATCGTCGTAGCCTTACCCACAAGTTACTTCCCTGTACATCTACACATCTTGATCTCCTTATCTGATTGCTTGGACGTACCCATGTAATACAATCACCCGGTTGTTTCTTTGACTTAAATATATAGACTTATCTGCGTTCTTGCCACTATGCTGTCACCTGATGGCATTTCATATTGCATTTTCCAACGCACGTTGTCACTTCAAGTGCTCTCAGTTCCTGTTGAAAATAAGCAGGATTACAAATCGTTTACCACCGGAAATAGCCGAAGGAATCAACAGCTCACCGCCAGCCTCAGTCAGCACAATCATCGTCCTCATTTCTCCGTCAATTCCTTTCCTCGTCAAAAGACCCTTAATTCGTCTCTGATCACCGTCACCTACTCGCAATCTATCCGTCAGCAATTTGTATAGATTGTCGTTATTCTATCAATATCATTTCCATTCATACCACTACTCACTCAATTTTTGTACCCTCTTTTTCTTCCATTCTATTTTACCCTGTCGGGTGCAACACCAGTCCCTTCCGCCTCCATTTTCACCCAATGGTTTGGCCTAGACATACCCAAGGACCCTTAACGTTAGGGTATAAAGTAGCGCATGTACAATCTTTATTCCTCATTCTAATTAGTGCGCTTTCCGATTTGACCTACATCTGAGATCTCCGCAAATAACGGCAGGTACACACTCACTCATCGAAGTGAGGTATCATCTGGAGCAAGCATCACCAAGATTGCATCTATCTGCATATATCCACGTTGTCCTTCTGAGTGTTCCTGAACTTCTTTCAGTCAGACTTATCTCTAAAGGCAAACTCTCCGAGTTCACACCTTCTAGCGCTCCGTAGCACCAGGAATTCCGTACCCTCGCACTGATGGGACTGCTGTACAATAATCTAACACACCTAATGGGGAATATATTCGAAATCAATGCGCCCTTAGATATTTCTTGGGATATGTATCGCATCTACCCTCGTGCTTCCCTACTATCTTTACAATTTCTGAGTTTAGCAAACAGAGTTCCCCCAGGGTCATGAACAAAGATTCTTCACAGCACTACTCTCCTGTCGACGCTGTTGACAATGATGAGGAGCAACCGTTCGCTGATGCTGCAGAAACATTCCGCGCAAAAGCTCGCCCCAAGTTGCATATCTTTCGCATGTGGCCTATATTGAGCCATGGCGTGTTGATGTGCACATCGATTCTTTTTTTCACGTTATGGATGGGCACGCCTTCGCCCCACCTGCTTGATGAACTTGCTGTATACTGTGAGTGAACAGACATCCTCGGAGAGTTAACATAGTGTTGATGATCTGTCACAGCTCCAGCAAGTGGCGCCGTTGAGTCTACGATTGTAAGACTCAACGGAACGCTCGACTTTCCTTCTATCTATCGCGGCCCTCCTTCGCCAGAAATTGATGCCGCTTGGTCCAGAATAGCTCGCGATGGTGCGTCGTTCATCATCTTCATTAGTAGTTATTCACACCCATGAAACCTCAGTGCGACCAACTCGAATGTCGCTCGAGGAGATTATCAAAACCGGCGAAGTAGATTCCCCTTCCAAGGTCAAGTTCCCAGCCAAATTTGGTGGGGGTTTCATGGTAGCCATGGAGGCCCCTCACCAACTCCATTGTCTAGTAAGCTATACTACATCGAAAGTCTAGCCGTTCTCCCCTGACGTTTTGTAGAATCTTCTTCGCAAATCCTCGTGGCGCGAGAATTACGCACCCACAGATATTTCGTTCCAGGACAGGCCCGGAGTACTTCGCATGCATCTTGGTTTGTACGATTTTTTATATTATGCACCTCCTGCTTATCGTATACATTACAGATCATTGCATTGAAATGATCAGGCAGAATATCATGTGCAGTGCAGACGTGACATTGATAACATGGGACTGGGTTGAGGGACACGACACCCCATACCCTAACTTCAATACCCTTCATCAATGCAGGGACTACGAGAAAATCTTGGATTGGTCTGCCAAGCATGCGGTGCATATTCCTGACTCGGAGGTTACTCGTTTCGAAGATACAGTTGACATGCCGTTACCTGCCCATCTTGCTGATGGATAGCGATGGATAAGGAATATGGTGCTGCTTACTCACCACATACTGTTCACAAGTATCTTGCAAGAACGGCAATGATCAGGAGCTCGGTCGAATAAATGTATTCTTAGTACATCGATGACGTAGGAATGAATGGTATATTTGATAGTGCACTCATGTGGGCTCAAGCTTCAGGGCTTCAGACACGAACAAGTCCAAAACTGAGTAGTAGGAATACGAAATCTCATTTTTTTTTTGAATCTTGTTCTGTATGGTCGTCGGAAACGTCTTACTGGTATTTTTAGTGCCGACTGTGCCAGTACTTGCTCAGTCAGCAGTTAGTACTCGCTTCTTTCTGTATCTACTAGACTCAAATGTTGCCATTTGAGTCGCACCTCTATTCTAAGACATCTGATAGCAAATCCAAAGTGAACAATGATGCGAGTTATAATTTTTGGCGCAGCTATAATTTACTTCCATGGGGCACCGATAGTATCGGTGCCCCATGGAAGTAAGTTTGTAGTAATTTCAAAACTTTTTTTTAAGTCGCTCCTCTACACTGGTACGCGTCGTGCTGAATTCCTCATGCCAGTAAAAGCGGTGAATAGAGGCACAGTTCTTACACCAGGGTTTACATTTGCAATGGCAACCAGCAACTGGATCATGGATCAGAACCTGGCAATTGTTTGTTATCAGGAGCTGTGTTGAAGACTATGATGTGACATACCGCAGCAAGAATGAAATCGTAATAATCATTGAGGATGATAACGACGGGGTAAATGAATGCTGACTCACAAGGCACACATCTGTGACGTTACCAGTTGATGTTTGAACCCTGGAACGCGTACGAATGGTGGAAGGAAACGGATTCCTAACACTACTTTGAATTATCTGCTACTAGCTTGCTAAGATAGCAAATACATTGATTTTCATCGACTCATCACGGGATCAGCGGAAGCACTAGCGGTGCTTAGAATATTAATAGAAGTGGTCATCGTATTTTTGGCAATCAATGATGGTGCTTGCGCCTTCTTGCATTGGGTTAACTTTGTCGTGCATTGCGAAATGCAACCTCTATACATGGCTATATAACAAAAACCCATTCTGCACATCGGTATCTATGATGGTACCTACTGCGGCTGTCCTCTACTGCGCGAGTGTGTCCACCAGTCCACTGATGGTTGCTCCTCTTACATATCATATTGTCGCATGAAAGGACCTGCCGACTGCCCAATGCACCATGACCGTGACCGTGCTCATCCGGGGATGAGAATTCGGCTTGATGGCTTTGCTTCGCTGCCAGTGAGTAATTTTGCAATGTCAGCGAGACTGAAGGCTGATTACTGCGACCGTCCACTTAGAACAACCCCTTTCTGTGGACCTACGAAAAGGTATAAAGCCCTCCTGAAGATTCCAATGTAATGCATCTACAAAGTACCAGTCCCACCGACATTTCAACCCAAACATGAAGCTCTCTCTTGTCTTCAGCGTGCTCGCATCCTTCGTTATTCTTGCTACAGCGTACCCCGCCCAAGGAGCCACTGACATGGCGAAACGTTCCAGTGAGTATTTATGACTCATTACTATGCAGCTGTTGACAAGCGTAACTTGCTGCTAGATGTGGGGAAGCGCAACTTGGATGAAGTCAATGACCATGACTCCAACTATAAAGACTACAGGAAGAGGGATGAGGGGAAGCGCAACTCGGATGAAGTCAATGACCATGACTCCAACTATAAAGACTACAGGAAGAGGGATGAGGGGAAGCGCGACTCGGAGGAAGTCGACGACTATGACTCCAACTACAACGACTACAGGAAGAGGGATGAGGGGAAGCGCGACTTAGAGGAAGTCAATGACCACGACTCCAACTACAAAGACTACAGGAAGAGGGACGAGGGGAAGCGCGACTCGGAGGAAGTCGACGACCACGACTCCAACTACAACGACTACAGGAAGAGGGATGAGGGGAAGCGCAACTCGGATGAAGTCGACGACCATGACTCCAACTACAAAGACTACAGGAAGAGGGACGAGGGGAAGCGCAACTCGGATGAAGTCGACGACCATGACTCCAACTACAAAGACTACAGGAAGAGGGACGAGGGGAAGCGCAACTCGGATGAAGTCGACGACCATGACTCCAACTACAAAGACTACAGGAAGAGGGACGAGGGGAAGCGCAACTCGGATGAAGTCGACGACCATGACTCCAACTACAAAGACTACAGGAAGAGGGACGAGGGGAAGCGCGACTCGGAGGAAGTCGGCGACCATGACTCCAACTACAAAGACTACAGGAAGAGGGATGAGGGGAAGCGCGACTCGGAGGAAGTCGGCGACCACGACTCCAACTACAAAGACTACTAGGATTACTAGCTTGACTCCAGATTCTACGCAGAGTTATAGCTGTATATCTTGGAATCTTGGAGTTGATTCACTGGGTCTAGCATCCCGTAGCCTCATGTACAAGTTACTTTCCCCTGTACATCTACATATAGATCTTTATCTCTTTATCTGATTTTTTTGTTTCTGATATGTCACGTACCTTTGTAATACAATCCCAGTTGTTTCACTCTTTTTGACTTCTCGAGTCAAATATATAGACCCAGCTGTGTTCTTGTCGCTATGCTATCGCCTGGTGATATTGTGCATTTTCCAACTCGCATCTTGTCACCTTATGTTAAGTCAGGGAACGTTGAACAGTTATCTGTACTAGTGCCAGCTGTGCAGTAGTGTCGGTCACTGTAACAGCAGCGAAGTTCATGTTTTTCTGCAAGCACCGGACGGCAAGCACCTACTGGGCCTTCAACTGCATTCAACATCCAGCCGCCAGCGGGTTTTCTATAGCATAATAGATTAAAACATCCATCCGTCCATTATATTTTTATCGCGCATCACACTCTCGCCATCAATCGACAGCCGAGTTGTTCTACAACTAAGTTTTGTAACTCTTCAAGTCACAACCTACAAGTTTTCATTTAAGTCCTCATACCTCATCCCTCCAGATGACTATTGCCTCGATTATTTTTAACGGTATCTTGTAACACGGCCGGTGCTTTCAGTTGGTTCATTGCATCTCGGATATCACAACCTTCATCAATGAGTGACGATCAATGTTAGTATTTCTTTGTCTTATCTCTTGCGTGCTCTTTCACAGTTCTTGATGGAAGCCGTCTGACGTCGCTGTCAGTGGTGCTCAATATAACTCCTGTGAGCGTCAACCCACCCAAAATGTTTGGAAGGGACTCGGATAGATCTCCTCAGATATATCTACAGAACCCTGAACAACGCAGAGAAGAATCAACTAGTTTGGCTGCATGGCATGGCTGGCGTTGGAAAGTTTGCAGTTGCGTTTACAGTAGAGGAGAGGATGAAAGGTCTGAAACAATAGAGGAGACAGGTGCTGAAAAGTGGCTAGCGGGAACATTCTTTTTCTCTCGCAAGCACACCAAACGCTGCACAACTGGATACACTGTAGATAGTAGTTCCAATGAAATTCAGTGGGCAAAACCATATGATAATGGTCTGAAACTCAGAGCATTATCATTTTCGGGCCAGTTACCTATGGTAGGATGCCGTAATGCGGCAAAAGCCCCAAAACAGTAACTAGATATCATTTACGCGTTTTTGCGCGTCTGAATATGCAACTTGCATAGCTGTCCATCAACATGGACCCTTACACTCCACGAACGCGTCCAGGAGGTCGCAAGAAGAACCTCGGTCTGTCTGCCAAAGAGTACACCAAGGTACGAGTCTCCTTGCCTGTCATGTGTTATTATGACATGCAGACGATCGACCATTCAGATCACAGGCACTATCGCTTCTGTTCGCAGAAACAGACAACCGACCGACGATATCTACGAAGATGCGAATGTTCACTTATGCTCATCGCGAGAAGGCCTTGGAAAAAGTACGTGGTTCTCGGTCTCGATGAGTTGCATACTAAGTGTTGATGGCATGTAGGCCACGAGCCATCGTTTATCGCTGAGACCTCGTTCGTGCGCGCACCATTGAACTCGCGCGTTGGCGCATATACCTCAATACCTAAAACAAAGGGGAAGGCAAAGGAGGATATATTGGACAATCTTCCCGTGGATATACAAGAGGCTTTGATTTTAGAGGATCTCCTTTATGTTCTGATGGTACGTTGATGCTCGAAGTGGATGGCCTTTTTTTGTTATTAGCCAGGAAATCCGACTTTATTTCAGTTAGATGTTCGATCATTACCTCTGCTTTGCTGTTCATCTCAAATTTTGACCCACCCACTCCCTTTCCTTCGGTTCAGTTCATATTCAACTTCCAATTACAACAATGACCGGATGTTTGGTGTCCCTTCTTAACCTCTTGAGCAATTTGTTTCTTCGTTGTTCTCGTGCTTCTGCTCTGTGCTCAACCTCGTCCTCACCTGGATCACTACAGGGCATTGAGGGAACATACATTTCCCACCATCCTGAATACTCGCCGGAAGATGACGACCCACTCAAGGGAATACGTTTTGTCGTATCCTGCCCCTTAGGTTATCTCACAGCTTAGAGGAGATTGTTGTCGCTCATACATTTTACAGATCCGTCCGTTCGAGACCTAACGGAACGGATAGTGCCCCTCGGCACTTACTATACTGCTATATCCTCTTTTGTCGAGAGTCGCAGCCACCTCGATTTTGGGCTTGTCAATCATGCGCTCTGCGCTGCCATCAGGGACATGCTCAAGGTCAATTGCCCCCACTGCTCAGGCGTCGTCTTACTTACCCCTTAAAAGGACTACCAAACTCTCCTCTCTCAACTCGAACATGCATTCAACACCTCGCCGCAATTCAGTCTACAGAAATTATGGTTCTATGTCCACCCGACAGTACATACCCTATTCCTTATCTATCAGCTCGTCCTCGAACTGGCTACCACCGATGATGACGACGCCTCTTCTTCATTATCATCTTCTGAGTCTGATCCAGAGCAGGCAGCACGAGATGAAGCACTTGGGCTCGGCGGTGCGAAGTTGAAGGCCGTTTTGTCTGACATGAAGAAGAGCACATCAGACGCACCTATTAATGTGAAGGGCGGGGAAGTGCTAACAGTGATATACGAGCGCATGCAAACTATGTCGGGTGATCCCACCGCAGTCAAGGTATACGGCACTCTTCTAACGGCAGCGGGGGTGCCATATGTCGAGATGCTCCGAGTATGGACAACTACGGGTCGTCTCGAAGACCCGTACGAGGAGTTGTGTGTCAAGGAGAGCAAGTTTATCAGTAAGGGCATTTTGGAAGTAGATTACACGGACGAGTATTGGGAGAGGCGATATACGGTAAGCTATAGGTCTGAGAAAATGGAGTGTATATGTACTGATGTGTGGATAGCTTCGTGATGGTTCGACCCTTTCCTCGAAGCGCCAGCATACAGGCGTTCCTCCGCCACGTACTCCCGGAGGTCGTTTACCGGGTGGCGCTTGTATACCGCCCCTTCTTGAGGGTTGGAAACACAAGTTTTTACTGGCAGGGAAATATCTCAACGTGATACGTGAATGCGGGATCGAGGTGCAAGCCGGCCAAAAGGATTTAACGCAGAAGTCGCTATCCATGGAAGATGAAAAGTATGTTTCTTCATTGGGTTGAGTTCCCGTGTTTTTTTCATGGATATCTTCAGGCTTTACAAATTTATCGAAGACGCGTATACACACGCGAACCGCACTCTCTTACGTCTCCTGCTACAAGATCAACAGCTCATACCTCGGCTCCGCTCTCTCAAGCGTTATTTCTTCCTGGCTTCCTCATCCTTCCTCACCCACCTGCTAGACCTTGCTCACACAGAGCTGAAGAAGCCCGCGAAAGGTGTCAGTATCGTTAAGCTACAGAGTCTGCTCGACCTTGCACTTACAGGGGAAGATGCTGCGTTCCGCGAAGATGTGCGAGTCAGTATCGCGAGCAGTGGATTGTATGAATGGTTACTCAAGGTTATCAGCGTAAGCGGGGTGATTGGCGGTGAGGAAGGCGAGGGCGTACCAGATGAAGAAGCAAAGAAGGATCGCGACCGGGAGAAGGACGACAAGAAACCCATGTTAGGTATGTGCATCAAGCCTTCGCGCCACCGTCCTTGCTCATCCTAAACAAGCCATTGATGCCCTTACACTCGACTACAACGTGAAATTCCCGCTTTCACTCGTCATCTCTCGCAAAACAATTTTGCGTTACCAGCTCCTCTTCCGGTTTCTCTTACATCTCAAGCATGTAGAACAATCGCTCGCGTCGATGTGGATAGAACAGAAGACAAGCCCCTGGCGGCGTCCCGTGCCAAACCATCCCGAGTTCGAACAGTGGCGACTACGAGTTGCGCTCCTGAGAGCTCGCATGCTCGCTTTCGTTCAGCAGATACTGGCTTTCACGACATTTGAGGTCCTTGAACCTAACTGGCGGGCACTGGAGGCAAAATTGGCTAAGGTAACTACCGTAGACCAGCTTCTGAGGGATCATGTAGACTTTCTAGACACGTGCCTGAAAGAATGCATGTTAACGAGTGCTAAACTGCTGAGGGTACGTATGCAACCTTGGACACAAACGGGTACTAATCGTCCCACTTAAAGGCGTACTCCCGCATGATAGTGACGTGCTCTACGTTCGCACTGTACACTTCCTCCTTCACCAAGTCCGCCAATCAAGCGCTCGCAGCAGCAGAGAGCGGCGATGGCGACCAGGCGATGAACAAACGCTGGGAATTCCTGAAGAAATTCGAGTCTAACTTCAACCACTGGTGAGCGTCCCATCGTCTGCATGCGGTATTTGAGATTCTGACGTTGTTTCTCTCTAGGTTTAAGGTGATGTCATTCCATCCACACGATTACCGCATTCCCTGCTGACAATTTTTGTACAAGTTTCATCTGGACTGCGTGCAGTACTACGCGTCGAGTGAGAATGTGTCGCTGCTTCCTCTTGTGGTGCGGTTGAGTAGCATCAAGGCGATGTCATAGCATCAATTGCATTGATGAGAAGTAGTAGTCCTGGTCAGTGGTGAGTGACAAAGAACGACGCCCAAAAATTCGGTTAGGTTTATGGCTTTCTCAGGTCCTGTCGTCATTGCATTTTGTTCTTCTAGCTATGCGCGATATATATATTGCTGCATGCTATTACTTCGGATGCGAGAAACACGTAGTCTCCCACAGTAAGACCATTCAAGGGAAGATGGTTGTCCCTTGATATGCCTCAGATAAGAACCAGTTGGCAGTTGACATAGTCTCTCATTTTAAACAGGAACTGACTGAGTACTTGAGGTGACGATATGCGAGTTGGAAAATGCAATATGCAATGTCACCAGGTGATAGCATAACAAGAACACAACTGAGTCTATATATTCAAGTCAGAGTGAAACAACTGGGATTGTATTACATAGGTATGGAGTCAACATGTCAGAAACCAAGCAATCAGATACAGATATCAAGATATGTAGATGTACAGGGGAAGTAACTTGTAGATGAGGCTGCAGGGATGCTAGGCATAGTAAATCAACTTGAAGATAGATATACAGCTATAACTCTGTGTAGAATCTGCGGTCAAGTTTCTCGGGCTTGTACTAGTAACCCTAGTAGTCTTTGCTGTAGTAGATAACTCCGTCATCCCTCTTCCTGTAGTCTTTGTAGGTGGAGTCATTGGTGTCGACTTCCTGCGACTCGCACTTTGTTACGAACTGGGGTGGCGTCACCAGTGACAGTGATAAGACACAGCCGGTCTGCTGGGAGGTTCGACTGCATTCAAAAGAGAATGAAGACTACTACAAGGAAGTGTTCTGAGTAGGATCAAGGATTCGGTCAAAGAGTTGCGACTCTAAGACGATCTGCAGAATAGAGACTAAGACTAAGGAGTGCTTAGACTTAGAGACGATTCAGACGACTTAGGTTGGAGACCTAAGCGAAGGATATTCCAGGTAAAACCCAGTAAGATTAAAGTAAAGTATACAAGCGTAATACAATGTGCTTAAATAGGTCAATATGTGCGCACGGACCAAGAGAGACGTGAGAATGTAAGTGCGTATCCAAAGAAGGAAGGCAGCTATAGTACAGATGCGTTGAGCATATGAGTCAGAGTCACATTATGTAATATACAAGTAAAACTCTAAGACGATCTGCAGAATAGAGACTAAGACTAAGGAGTGCTTAGACTTAGAGACGATTCAGACGACTTAGGTTGGAGACCTAAGCGAAGGATATTCCAGGTAAAACCCAGTAAGATTAAAGTAAAGTATACAAGCATAATACAATGTGCTTACAGTGGCTCAAAAAACTGTCCGCATGTTTTGGCATTTTTCACTATCTATAATATTGTGTGAGAACAAACAAATGCCTCAAAAACATGCTTATACCACATTGTAGTATGGCTTCAGGGCTTTCATTTGAGCCCTACACCGTGGGAATCGGTGGAGATATGGTGGAGATACAAGGCTCACAAAATGGTGACTCATGCGGACAGTTTTTTGACTCAAGTATTTTACAGTAATAACCAGGTATTCTAGTATTTTGTATGACCTCCCTTGGCTTTAATTACTGCCTCTATCCTTCTAGGCATACTCTCAATTAATTTCTGGCAATCCTCAGCTGTGATCTTCCCCCATTCCACTGCTACTCTCTCCCAAAGCTCCCATACTCCTTTAGGGGGGTTTTCATAGGCTTGAAGCTTTTTCTTGAGTGTTCCCCAGAGATGTTCAATGACATTGACATCAGGAGACTGTGCTGGCCAGTCAAGAACATTGATGTTATGTTCTTCAAACCATTCCCTAGCTCTTCTGGATGTGTGCTTGGGATCATTATCCTGTTGGAAAATGATATCTTCTTCATCAATCCCTGATTCTGCCAAGCTAGGCAGCAAGTGGTCATTTAAAATGTCCACATACTGCTCAGCATTCATCTTCCCCTCAACCTCAGCAAGCATTCCCACACCATTCCATCCCATACAGCCCCATACCATTAAAGAACCTCCTCCAAACTTGACAGTCCCATTAACCTCTCTGTCTGTTAGGCCATCTCCCTTCTTTTTCCATACATACACCTTCCCATCTGATCCAATCCTATTGATTTTGGTCTCATCTGACCATATAACACGCTTCCAGTCCTCTACAGTCCAGTGTTGATGAGCTAAGGCAAAGGCTAGTCTTCTCTGCCTATGTTTGATGGAGAGAAGAGGCTTTTTCTTCTTTGTTACTGCCTTGAGATGAGCTGCCTTGAGATGAGCTGCCTTGAGATGAGCTGCCTTGAGATGAGCTGCCTTGAGAACATTCCTAACAGTTTGTGAAGAGACAGGGGTAGTGATGGTGGAATTGATATAATGGGTGGCTTGGACAGCATTATCAGCCTTTCCTGTAGTGATATGTTGGATAATAGCCCTTTTGTCAGTAGAGGTAAGCTTGGATGGACGTCCTCCACAAGAGTTTTCCTTGTCTGGGTGGCTTTCTTTGATGAACTTGGCCACAGTGGACTTGCATACTCCAGTTCTAGAGGAAATTTGGTGAGCAGAGAGGCCAGCATAAGACAGAGAGAGGATATTGATATTATCTCTTTGAGCAGAGGAGATGGCTTTCATGGTGATTATGACTATGATACATGAGATATTCTGGTTTATATAGTTAGATATAGTCATAAAATAACATAATGACACCACTTTATAATTTATATAATAGTGGCATGATTTTTATGGTGTCATAAATAATGATTTATATAGTTTTAATATACACTCAAAAAACTGTCCACATGAGTCATCATTTTATAAGCCTTATATCTCCACCATATCTCCGCCGATTCCCACGGTGTAGGGCTCAAATAAAAGCCCTGAAGCCATACTACAATGTGGTATAAGTATGTCCTTGAGGAATTTGTTCATTCTCACACAATATCATAGATAGTGAAAAATGTCAAAACATGCAGACAGTTTTTTGAGCCACTGTAAATAGGTCAATATGTGCGCACGGACCAAGAGAGACATGGGAACGTAAGTGCATATCCAAAGAAGGAAGGCAGCTATAGTACAGATGCGTTGAGCATATGAGTCAGAGTCACGTTATGTAATATACAAGTAAAGGAGACAAAGAGAGAATGAATAGGGGTACGTGCGACTGTAACATTACCCCCTTTTTACACGGAAAGTCACCGACTTTCATATATCGCTATTGGCGTCATAGATGGGATCATAGTCGTCATAGTTAGCGATGTCTTCATCAGCAGCACTTCCCCTAGCATATAAGCCGCTTCTTCTTCTGCTATAGTCCTCGCTCGTCGACCTGCCTTTCTTCAGCAACAATTAATAAGATACTGTTCCCACCTTCGAAGTGCATCATAAAATCTGTTGTCCTTCCAAGTAAGCGTAAACGGGGGATCTCCAAGACGCTAAGGGCAGTAGATAGATAGATGGGTAGGGGCGTGTCGCAGACAAATTTGACATTGGTATTCAGGGCAATTCTTTTGCCGATGTCCTATGATGCCACAGAATCGACATTTCATATTTTCATCAGTGTTGGAGGTAGACATGCATAATGGCGATGGCGAAATAATGGGTTTGGGACTAATGGACCTGGCATACTTCTTTCCCTTCCGTCGCACCATACAACTTAAAGCAAAGGCATTGTCACATCTGAGCTGCACCTGCTGTTCAGTGGTAAGAGTGTATGCTGACTTTGGAAGGTCAGGAGTAGTTGCTTGTTCAGCAACCGCGAGGAGTTCATTAGAGGAGGAAGGGGATGTTATGCCGAAGTCTTTTACTAAGACTGGCGAAACAGGGTCCATTGGACCAAATGATGCTGGGATGGACATGGGAGGATGAATATGGAGGTCGCGAAGTCAAGGACTGAGTGCCACCAACTCAACGACAGGAACTCCTAATATTTTCACAGCTTCACACTGTTCGTCCATGCAAGGTTCATACAACCATGCGGGGTGATCGTAGGAAACTATAACAGGGGGCGATGAAGTTGGTCGTTCAACAGGGGAAGGAGTTCGTGGGGAAGCAAGGTTCATTTGAGTTTGCTGCAGATTAATGATAGTTTCTTCGACTAAATTTCTGGCTGTTCTTGTTTCAGCGACTGATTGCTGGATAGTTTCGACAACTGCGTTGGCGAGCTGTCCAATCTCCTGGACAGCAGTATATAAGCCAGCAAAGGCATCGATATTAGAATAAATGCGCGAAGGAGGGGGTGAAGGGACTGGAAGTGGATCCATATCTCTTTGCGGAGAGGGAGGTCGAGCAACACCTGCCCGGCGTTCAGCCATGATGTGAATAGCTTCTTCAACATCGCTCTTAAAAGAACGGGGAAGCAACAGCATAGCGTAAGAATGAATGCGTTTCTGTAGATGTAAGATACATTGACAATACATGATTTCTTTAGTTTCATTGATGTTAGTTTCGATGAGGGCAGCGGTGCGGATGATGTTGACAAGAAGTAAAGCAGGGAAGGCACCTCTTTCGGTGAGGATTCTCTCAATTTTGAGAGCATGTCCTTCACATAGAAGGGCAGCTTCAATATAGGAGGTGTTGTCGATTTCAGTGGCAAGGGTTCTGTAGTTTTCTGCGTCGGAATCAGAGTCATTGTTGGCAATAGTGATTGGGGTGATGTATGCAGTGGGAAAAGACATTTCGAAAGGCTTTAGTTGATCAAGTGCTTGTGCGGTTTGATTGACTGAAGGATAATCAGATGGAATGTTGCTTCTTATAAGCATTCAGGATTCCAGCAGAGTTCTTCAAGTTCTTTTCTGGGAGCCATTCGTTATCTCCCAATGAATATCCTTTCCAGGAAACAAGATAGCGTCAGCGATTGCCAGTTCCTTTGTGAGAAAGAATTGCTTCTACTTCGTATTCTTCTTCTTCTTCAATAATGTCAGGTGGTGGTTTGGGGAAGTTCGGGCTGTGTACATCTGTTTCGCTATAGGACGATAAGATGGAAGCATGGAAAGTGGGATGAATTTTCCATTGTGGAGGGAGTTTGAGCGTAAATGTGATGGGCGATAAGACATCGATGATCAGGAAAGGTCCGTATCATTTTGGTGCAAGTTTCCACGATGGGAGTTTAAGTCTAAGATTAGCAGCAGATAGCCAGACCTTATCTCCGATCTTCCATGGAGTGTACTTTTCTCCTCGGGATCGTTCAGCCATTGTTTGCATCACAATGTTATGGCAGGCGATTGCTTCTTCTCTTATCTTCTGCAGGGATCGTACTTGATCTTCTGCTGCAGGGACAGATGAGTCGGGGATCAGGTGAGGGATAGCGCGTGGTTCATATCCCATCATTAGTGTTACGAACTGGGGTGGCGTCACCAGCGACAGTGAAAAGACACAGCTGGTCTGCTGGGAGTTCTTACAGTGTCCAGAAAAGGACAAGGTGAAAGTACAAGGAACGCGTTCCGAGTACGATCAAGGGTTCAACCTCAAAGACAAGTCTAAGAGGTATCCGCGAGAATAGAGACTAAGGCTAAGGAGTGCTTAGACTTAGAGACAATTCAAGACAACTTAGGTTGGAGACCTAAGCGAAGGAGATTCCAGGTAAAACCCAGTAAGATTAAAGTAAGGAATCTACTACAAGTACACTGTGCTTAAATAGACCAATATGTGCGCACAGACCAAGTAACCGTGAGAACGTAACTGCGTATCCTAATAAGGAAGGCATGTATTGTACAGATGCGTTGAGCATATGAGTCAGAGTCATGTGACATGATATACAAGTAAGGAAACAAAGGGAGAATGAATAGGGGCACGTACTATTGTAACATTACCCCCTTTTTACATTGAAAGTCACCGACTTTCAAACATCTCTGTTGTCATCGTAGACGGGGTCGTAGTCGTCATAATTAACAACGTCTTCATCAGCGGCACTTCCTCCTAGCATATAAGCCGCTTCCTCCTCTGCTACAGTCCTCGCCCGTCGACCTTCCTTTCATCGTCGACGGTTAATAAGATACTGTTCCCACCTACGCAGTGCGTCATAAAATCCATCGTCCTTCCAGGTAAGCATAAACGGAGGTTCTCCACGACGCTGAGGGCAGTAAATAGACAGATGGGTAGGAGTGTGTCGAAGACAGATTTGGCATTGATAGTCGGGGCAATTCTTTTGCCGATGTCCGACGATGCCACAGACTCTGCATTTCATGTTTTCATCAGTGTTAGACGTGGACATGCGTAATGGTGATGGTGAGACGATGGGTTTAGGACTAGTGGACCTAGCACACTTCTTCCCTTTCTGTCGTGTCATGCGTTTTAAAGCGAAGGCATTGTCACGTTGAAGCTGTGCCTGTTGCTTGCTGGTTAGCGTGTACACGGATGTGGGAAGGTCAGGAGTAGTCCCTCTTTCAGCAATCGTAAGAAGTTCGTTGGAGGAAGAAGGGGAGGTGATGCCGAGGTCTTTTACTAAGACCAGCGAAACGGGATCCATCGGACCAAATGACGACGGGATAGACATGGGAGGGTGTATGTGAAGGTCGCGAAGTCGAGGACCGAGCACTACCAGCTCAGTGACAGGGATTCCTAATAGTCTTGCGGCCTCACACTGTTCTCCTGTGCAGGGTTCATATAGCCATGCGGGATGGTCATGGGAGACTGTGACGGGGGCAGTGAAGTTGGTTGTTCAATAGGAGATGGGGTTCGAGGAGATGCAAGGTCAGCTTGCGTTTGTTGTAAATCAGTGATAGCTTCTTCGACTAAGTTTCTAGCTGCTCTAGTTTCAGCGACTGATTGTTGGATAGTTTCGACGACTGTGTTGGTAAGTTGCCCGATCTCTTGGACAGCAGTGCATAAGCCAGCAAGGGCGTCAACACTAGAATACACACACGAAGAAGAGGGTGCTGGAATAGGAAGTGGCATATCTTCCTGCGGAGAGGGAGGTCGAGCAACACCTGCTCAACGTTCGGCCACGATGTGAATAGCTTCTTCAACATCGCTTTTAAAAGAACCGGGAAGCAACAGCATAGCGTAAGAACAAATACATTTTTGAAGATGTAGGAAGCGTTGACGGAATGTAGGATTGGTAGTTTCTTTGGCTGTGGCTTCGATGAGAGCGGCAGTGCGGATAATGTTGACGAGGAGGAGGGCTGGGAAGGCGCCTTTTTCTGTGAGGATTCTTTCAATTTCAAGGGCATGTCCTTCACATAGAAGGGCGGCTTCGATGTAAGAAGTATTGTCGATTTCTGTGGTGAGGGATCCGTAGTTTTCAACATCAGAGTCATAGTCATTGTTGGCAACGGTGACGGGGGTGATGTAGGCAGTGGGGAAAGACATTTCGATGGTGGTAGTTGATCAAGTGCTAGTGCGGTTGATTGACTGAAGGATAATCAAAGGGCATGTTGCTTCTTATAAGCATTCAAGATTCGAGCGGAGTTCTTCAAGTTCTTTTCAGGGAGCCATTCATTATCTCCCGATGAATATCCTTTTCAGGAAACAAGATAGCGTCGGTGAGTGCCGGTTCCTTTGTGAGAAAGAATTGCTTCTATTTCATATTCTTCTTCTTCTTCGATGATGTCAGGTGGTGGTTCAGGGAAGTTCGGACCATGTACGTCTGTTTTGCTATAGGACGATAAGACAGAAGCATGGAAGGTAGGGTGGATCTTCCATTGCGGAGGAAGTTTGAGTGTGAATGTGATGGGCGATAAGATGTCGATGATTGGGAAAGGTCCGTATCGTTTTGGTGCGAGTTTCCTCGATGGGAGTTTGAGTCTAAGGTTAGCGGCGGATAGCCAAACCTTATCTCCAATCTTCCATGGGATATACTTATCTCCTCGGGATCGTTTGGCCATTGTCTGCATTGCAATGTTATGACAGGCGATTGCTTCCTCTCTTATCTTTTGCAGAGATCGTACTCGATCTTCTGCTGTGGGGACTGATGAATCGGGGATAAGATGAGGGATAGCGCATGGTTCGTATCCCATCATCAAATAAAAGGGAGATGCATTCCTTGCATCATGTTTTCGGTGGTTGTGGACAAATTCGGCGATTGGTAGATGTTCTACCCAATTTTCAGGGTTGTTGCAGAAATAGATGCGAAGATATGTTTCAAGTTCTTGGTTTAACCTTTCAGTTTGACCATCGGTCTGAGGGTGATAAGCTGTAGATGGAGCAATGACGTAGTCGAGAAGTCAGGCAAGCTCTTTAGAGAAGCGCGATAGGAACTGCGGGCCTCAATCCGAGATGACTTTGTCATGGAGTCCAAATCGTCGGTAGACGTGTTTCAAAAATAGTTTAGCAACGCCTTCGGAAGTGATGGTTTTCAAACAAGGGATAATAATTACCCCCTTCATAAGGCCATGGTCGACCACGACCATGATGCTGTCAAAGCCTCCAGAGACGGGGAGGTCAGTGATAAGATCGATGGAGACCTGAGAAAAGGGGCAAGTCGCAGAGGAGGGGATCGGGGCAAGCAGGGGGCGAATGGGATGTGTATCAGCCTTCATTTGCTGACAAAGGGTGCAACCCTCAACGTATTTCCAAATATAGGAGCCCATAGCGGGCCACCAAGCATCCCGCTTAACAAGTTCTTCGGTTTTAAATCTACCGGGATGTCCCGCAGTAGGATGATCATGATACCTTTTCAGGATATCGGGACGAAGTGCCGGTGGAATATAGGCACGGTTTTAAAATAGAGGACGTTCTCCTCAATCTTCCAGTCGGAGAGTGCCGATTTCATAGGAGGAAGGCACACGCCATCCAAGGCGTCGGATGCTGTTTTAAAGACAGGGTCGTCGAGGGGGTCAGAGGAAGACAGTACATCCTTTAGGTCGGTGTCAATAAGACGAACGAATAGAGCGTCAGGGAGGAGGGTCTGGTCCTCGTTATCATCTTTGCCAGAGTTGTAGTCAGGCCGGCGAGATAGTGCATCAGGTACTGCCAATTTAGTACCTGCAATGTGGTGCAGTTCAATGTCGTAAATAGACAAGATCAATTGCTAACGTGCTTGGCAACGGGTAAGCTTCTGTGCACTTCTAAAATACAGAAGGTTCTTGTGGTCAGTGAATACTAGGACGGGGTGTGGGTTTCCTTCAAGATAATGGCGCCACTCGTTTAATGCCCGGATTACGGCAAGGAGTTCCCGATCAAAGATCTGGTAATTGCGTTCTGCGGGGTTCAAAGACTGTGAGAGATATGCACATGGATGATAAACACCGTTTTCGTCAGTCTGCAAGAGAACTCCGCCGGTTGCTACGAGTGAAGCATCGGTAGCAATAGCAAATTGTCGGGAAGGATCAGGGTTACGGAGTACCGGTTGGGATGTAAAGCATCGTTTCAGTTCTTCGAAGGTGTCCATGCATTCGGTTGACCAATCAAAGGCCTTATCTTTCTTTGTTAATCAATAAGAGGTCGGGCGATGTCAGAGTAGTGGGAAATGAATGTGCGGTAGAAGTTGCAAAAGCCGAGAAATGACCTAACATCTTTTACAGATTTCGGGACTGGCCATTCGGAGATTCCCTTGGTCTTGGCGGTATCCATAGCAACTTGTCCGGGGCGAATTATCATTCCGAGGTATTCCACTTCTTCCGCATCGAAGGAGCATTTCTCTGGTTTTAAGAATAGATGTTCTTTTCGTATCTTCATCAAAACCCGTCTGGTCCGTTCGCGATGTTCTTCCATAGTTGTAGAGAAAATCAGGATATCATCCATATAGATAACCATCCATCCTTCGTTGATTTCTTGTTGGAAGGTGCGATTCATGTATGCTTGGAAAGTTGCTGGTGAATTACAAAGGCCAAAGAACATGACGTTTGGTTCGAAGAGGCTGAATTCTGTAGTAAAGGCAGCTTTCCAGCGATCATCGGGGTGGATGCGAATATTGTTATAACCGGACCGGATATCCATTTTGTAAAGAACTGTGCATTATGAAGGCGTGCGACAAGGGAGATAGGGAGTGGGAGCAGATATGCGTTCTTGACTGTCCAATCATTGATGTAGCGATAATCTTGACAGGGACGCAGTTCTCCACTCTTCTTTCCCACAAAGAAGAAGCCACTAGCTTGGGGTGACTTCGATTCTGTGATGAAGCCTTTCGCAATGTTTTCATCGATAAACATTTTGACGGCAGCGCGTTCTTTTTCCGATAGTGGGTAGACCTTAGACGTGCGGGGGATAAAACCGGGTTTAGTATCGATCCGATGATCAATGCCAGGGCGTTCGGGGGGTAGTTTGTTTAATCCGTCTTTAGCAAAGACATCTTCAAAGTCGTGCAAATAGTCCGGGACCAATTCTTCGAAGGATTTCTTTTTCTTTTCTTTCTCATCCGTGGCGAATTCCTGAGCTTTGTTACTGTATTTTGGAGGAGGAAGGGAAATTGTGGAATAGTTGGAGAATTGTTCAAATCGAGAAGTTCCATCATGTGTGAGGGGCGCGTCCATGGAAACTTCTTCTATGATTCTCATGCTAACTCCATCTGTGTCATATTCCAGAAGAAATTCTCCATCGCCAAGTTCGTAGGAGGAGATCTCACAGACTTCTGGTGCGTGCCAGACATCTTGCATGGTGTTGAATTGGTCATCATCCTCTGTTGGGATCAACGAGGGCACAGGTTCTTCTTCATCGTGTTACAATCATACGTGCCCCTATTCATTTTCCTTTGTTTCCTTACTTGTATATCATATCACGTAAATATGCTCAACGCATTTGTATGATACATGCCTTCCTTATTAGGATACGCAGTTACATCCTCACGGTTACTTGGTCTGTGCGCACATATTGGCCTATTTAAGCACAGTGTACTTGTAGTAGATTCCCTACTTTAATCTTACTGGGTTTTACCTGGAATCTCCTTCGCTTAGGTCTCCAACCTAAGTCATCTTGAATCGTCTCTAAGTCTAAGCACTCCTTAGCCTTAGTCTCTATTCTTGTGGATACCTCTTAGACTTGTCTTAGAGGCTAAACTCTTGATCGTACTCGGAACGCGTTCCTTGTACTTTCACCTTGTCCTCTTTTTGGACATTGTAAGAACTCCCAGCAGACCGTCTGTGTCTTTTCACTGTCGCTGGTGACGCCACCCCAGTTCGTAACACATCGTGGATTTCCTCAATTGAAGCTGAGGGAGTATGTTGAAGAGTGTTCGGGGGAACATAAAACTTGGATAGTTTTGGTACATTTGTATCCCGTCCGGGAATCTCTTCTTCTGCTTTTCTTTTTCCATACTTCTGTTCGTCTATCGGCCGTTGTTCAACAGGTTCTTGTCCGACTTGATGCTCGGGTTCAGATTCATTCTTGCGCTTTTCTGCGCGGGGAATTGGTGATATTGGTCGAGGCAGTTGTACACATGGAATGGAATCGGTGGCGCATGACGTCTGTTCTGAATTGTTAGGAATAGGAATGACGAGGGATCTCGGAAGTTGGGAATGTTGCCACTTCCTAGAATGACAATTGAAAGCTGGGGGCAATCCATTCTTCTTTCGATCCATATCCATATCAACTTCTATTTCATCCGATTTCGTTGTTCGGGGAAGGATGAGTGTTTCAGCAGCCCAATCTATGCTTGGGTTCATTGCTCGTAACCACGGAATTCCCAGAAGGATTTGATCTCTTCTTCCTAGTTTGGTGATATTGAATTTCCCATACATGGTTCATTCATCAATTTTGACCACTAGGAGACAGTAGTGCATGATTGGTCCTCCTTTGATAAGAGTTCTATCAGCCGTAGTAACTCAAAATGGTGTTTTGAGTTTTTGTTGTGTGATTTGATGAAGTTTCACAAACTCTTCAGAAATGAATGTTCCTGCCACTCCTGAATCGATAACAGCGGTGGTGTCGACGGATTTTAAGCGAGTCCGCGAGTGAAGGGTGATTGGAACACGAAGTTCTTTTCTTTCACCTACAGCGCGTACAAGTCTTAGTAATACATTAGGAGAAACATATGTCGAATCTTTGTTTCTCCAAGTTAAAAATCCTCGACAATCCGCCTTACAGTTTCTTCGTCTTCTTCTTCTTCTTTGACTTCGGTCTGACGGAGCGGGGTCTTCTTCTTTCTGTCAGGACAGTTATGAATGCGGTGTCCTGTCTTCTTGCATCAGAAGCATTGTCCCTTCTTCATGCATTCGGATCTCTCCATATCGGAGATTCGATCTACGACCATTGCATTGGAATTGCAGTTTGGAATGTACTGTGCATTTCCATAGTTCTTCTTCTTTTGTGGAGCATGACGTGTCCTCATGGCTTGAAGGTGATGATAGGAATTGTCAATGGAAACGCATTGCAGCACAACGTCTCGAAATACTTCTGAGACATCTCCTAGTGCGAAAAGCTTTGTAAGGATACCCCAACTCAGGCCATCTTGGAAGAATTGGATCTTTGTTGCATTATCGGTGATATGAGCCTTGGCTGCAAGTGCCTCGAAATCAGCGATGTAAGTGTGAAGATCTCCACTTCCTTGTTTGAGATCTCTGAGTTTCATGAGTGCGGTTCCTTTGGTATCCACTGCGTTGAAGGCTTCTTTGAAGCTTTTCATAAAATCTACCATTGTCCCATAACCAACTTTTTGTCCAGAGGTGTCAGTTGATTGAGCATGGTCAAGGAATTGCTCTTTCCAGGATTTGGCATTTCTTTCGGTCATAAAGGATGTTATGAAAATGATCTTCTGCTTGTCGGTAGTGTAAAGCTTTTCGTTGATGTTGAAGTGAAGATTACATGACTGGATAAATTCGCGAGAATTATCGCGATCTCCATCAATGTCATATACCGTACATTCAGGTCTAGATCAAATCCAATCCATGGACATCCAGACACCCAACCTACACATATCTGATCCACCCATCCACTCCAGTTCACATATCCGATCCACCCATCCACTCCAATCCATATCCATCCGTGTCCATATCCGATCCGTGTCCATATCCGATCCGAGTTCATATCCGAACTATTCCCGCGCACCTGCGCATTACCCCTTTTAGAATATACCTGTGTCTCCGGCTTCTGGGTATCTCTATGCTTCCGGTTCTTGGTGATCTCTGCCTCCGTCTTGATAAGTATTTCGTACAAGCTTCATCTCCGAGTTCATAGCCTTATGTCCCGCTGTACTTACTAATGTGTTTCCGACATAGCCTCGGACTATCCGTACTTACCCTCCGGCATGCTCCTACAGTATATAAACTTGTAGTACAACTCCTGCAGACCTCAGTCTGATTCATTTGTTCCTACTTCTGTATATTCCTTTGATTACTCTGTATCCTGTTATCATGTCTATATAACTCTCTCTCTCTGTTCTTGCACTTGGGCTCCAGCCCTTGTAAGCTTCCGACTCAGGCCTATGGGATCACTCCCTAGGCCGGAGCTTTGATCCTATGTCATATAATCTTTTCGGACTTTGTCCATCTCCGTCTATCATCTGTTTCACCTCCGACTCTACCTTTGGTAGTCTTATACTGTCTGTTTCTATTCCGGACCTTGTCCGGAGTAGTCTATACTATCTCTACACCATATCCGGACCTACTCCTCTCTAGTAGCCAACACTCCCTCTAAGATCCGCAGAGCTATGCTCATCCGATCATCCAATCATCCGCTCCTCCGCTCCTCCGCTCCTCCGATCATCCAATCATCCGCTCCTCCGCTCCTCCGCTCCTCCGCTCCTCTGCTCCTCTGCTCCTCTGCTCCTCTGCTCCTCTGCTCCTCTGCTCCTCCGCTCCTCCGATCATCTGATCATCTGCTCCTCCGCTCCTCCGCTCCTCCGATCATCCGATTGTTACGAACTGGGGTGGCGTCACCAGCGACAGTGAAAAGACACAGGCGGTCTGCTGGGAGTTCTTACAATGTTCAAAAGAGAACAAAGTGAAAGTACAAGGAACGCGTTCCGAGTACGATCAAGGGTTCAGCCTCAAAGATAAGTCTAAGAGGTATCCGCGAGAATAGAGACTAAGACTAAGGAGTGCTTAGACTTAGAGACGATTCAAGACGACTTAGGTTGGAGACCTAAGCGAAGGAGATTCCAGGTAAAACCCAGTAAGATTAAAGTAGGGAATCTACTACAAGTACACTGTGCTTAAATAGGCCAATATGTGCGCACAGACCAAGAAGGGTGTGAGAATGTATGTGCGTATCCAAAGAAGGAAGGCAACTATAGTACAGATGCGTTGAGCATATGAGTCAGAGTCATGTTATGTAATATACACGGTAAATGAGGTAAGAAAATGCATAGGGGCACGTACGATTGTAACACCGATCATCCGCTCCTCCGCTCCTCCGCTCCTCCGCTCCTCCGAGCTCCGGACCTTCGGACCCCTAGTCCTCCGGATCCATCCTATCCTATCCTCTGACATCTATGAATCATCTTTCCCTCCGGAGCTCTGCTCCTATCCTGCCCTGGACTTTGTCCAGCGGACCATCCTTCATCTGTTTGACTTGGAACTTGTTCCAGTAGTGTTACCATTACTCCCTACCTTCCGGAAATAGTTCCGGCGCATTCCCGCGCTCATCCGGAAGTCCATCGGAGCTCTGTCAAGCTATCCTGCCTTAGAGTTCATCCGGACCCTCCATCCGGACTCCACCAGAACTCTCCCTTGGACTTCATCCGAAATTAAGGGCACATACTTGGGTAAGGGGCACAGCGTACGAGCTGAGGCCAAGCCCCTTTGACTTACAACCCTCCGGTACAACCCCATGTAAGACCAGGACTTCTTACTAATCTCTGGTTTTGCATGGTCGTAACAATCAAAAGCTTTTGGCTGACCGATCTTGTATTCGAATTCTTTGGTCGTCATATTTGGCGATTCTTCTGGTGAGTTATACTTTCTCGATGCCTACACGCGCTGTCTTGCTGTCCGTCAGGGCTTGTCTTCTGTCAGAGGGCTTCTCTTGACAAATCTGCTCAGCATATGCGTACGCTAGTCTGTTGATCTAAGCGATCAGGGTTCAGGGTCGAAGACTGGATAGTCGACGATAAAGACTTTAATCTTTTGTTACGAACTGGGGTGGCATCACCAGCGACAGTGAAAAGACACAGCCGGTCTGCTGGGAGTTCTTACAGTGTCCAGAAAAGGACAAGGTGAAAGTACAAGGAACGCGTTCCGAGTACGATCAAGAGTTTAGCCTCTAAGACAAGTCTAAGAGGTATCCGCAAGAATAGAGACTAAGGCTAAGGAGTGCTTAGACTTAGAGATGATTCAAGACGACTTAGGTTGGAGACCTAAGCGAAGGAGATTCCAGGTAAAACCCAGTAAGATTAAAGTAAGGAATCTACTACAAGTACACTGTGCTTAAATAGACCAATATGTGCGCACAGACAAAGTAACCGTGAGAACGTAACTGCGTATCCTAATAAGGAAGGCATGTATTGTACAGATGCATTGAGCATATGAGTCAGAGTCATGTGACATGATATACAAGTAAGGAAACAAAGGGAGAATGAATAGGGGCACGTACTATTGTAACAATTAGATAAAAAGGTGATGCATTCCTTGCATCATGTTTTCGATGGTTGTGGACAAATTCAGCGATTGGTAGGTGTTCTATCCAATCTTCAGGGTTATTGCGGCAATAGATGCGCAGGTACATTTCTAGCTCCTGATTGAGTCGCTCAGTTTGACCATCAGTCTGGGAATGATAAGCCGTAGATGGGGCGATGATGTAGTTGAGAAGTCGGGCAAGCTCCTTGGAGAAGCGAGATAGGAACTGCGGGCCATGATCAGAGATGACTTTGTCATGGAGTCCAAATCAACGATAAACGTGTTTCAAGAATAATGTGGTGATGCCTTCGGAAGTGATGGTTTTCAAACAAGGGATTATAATTACCCCCTTCATAAGGCCATGGTCTACCATGACCATGATACTGTCAAAGCCGCCAGAGAACGGGAGGTCAGTGATAAGATTGACAGAGACCTGAGAAAAAGGGCAAGTCGCAGAGGAGGGGATCGGGGTAAGTGGAGGTCGAACAGGATGTGTATCCGCTTTCATTTGCTGACAAAGGGCGCAACCCTCGACATATTTCTGAATATAAGAACCCATAGCGGGCCACCAAGCTTCTCATTTGACGAGTTCTTCCATCTTAAATCTACCAGGATGTCCCGCAGTAGGATGATCATGATATCGTTTCAGGATAACAGGGCGATGAGCCGGAGGAACGTAGGCACGATTCTTAAAATAGAGGATGTTCGCCTCAATCTTCCAGTCAGAGAGTGCCAATTTCATAGGGGGAAGGCATACGCCATCCAGAGCGTCGGATGCCGTTTTGAAGACGGGGTCGTCGAGGGGGTCAGAGGATGACAAGACATCCTGTAAGTCAGTATCGATAAGGCAAACAAATAGAGCATCGGGGAGGAGAGTCTGGTCTTCGTTATTGTCTTTGCCGGAGTCAAAGTCGGGTCGGCGAGAGAGGGCATCGGGCACTGCCAATTTGGTACCTGCAACATGATGCAGTTCGATGTCTAAATAGACAAAATCAGCTGTCAATGTGCTTGGCGACGGGTAAGTTTTTGTGCACTTCTAAAGTATAGAAGATTCTTGTGGTTGGTGAACACCAAGACAGGGTGCAGGTTTCCTTCAAGATAATGACGCCATTCATTCAATGCTTGGATCACGGCAAGGAGTTCCTGATCAAAGATCTGGTAATTGCGTTCTGCGGGGTTCAAAGACTGCGAGAGATATGTGCATGGGTGATAAACACCATTCTCATCAGTCTGTAAAAGAACTCCGCCAGTTGCTACAAGCAAAGCGTCGGTAGCAATAGCAAATTGTCGGGAAGGATCAGGGGTATGAAGTACCGGTTGGGATGTGAAGTGTCATTTCAGTTCTTTGAAAGTATCCATGCATTCGGTTGACCAGTCAAAGGTCTTATCTTTCTTTGTTAATTCGATAAGGGGTCGGGCGATGTCGGAGTAGTGGGAAATGAACGTGCGGTAGAAGTTGCAAAAGCCAAGGAATGACCGTACTTCTTTTACAGATTTCGGTATTGGCCATTCAGCAATTCCCTTGGTCTTGGTGGTGTCCATAGCAACTTGTCTGGGGCGAATTATCATTCCGAGGTATTCCACTTCTTTTGCATCAAAAGTGCATTTTTCCGGTTTCAGGAACAAATGTTCCTTTCGTATCTTCATCAAAACCTGTCTTGTCCATTCGCGGTGTTCTGCCATAGTTGTGGAGAAAATCAGGATATCTTCCATATAGATTACCATCCATCCTTCATTGATTTCCTGCTGGAAGGTACGATTCATGTATGCTTGGAAAGTTGCCGGGGAATTACAGAGGCCAAAGAACATGACATTCGGTTCAAAGAGGCTGAATTCCATAGTAAAAGCTGCTTTCCAGCGATCATCGGGATGGATACGAATGTTATTATAACCGGACCGAATATCCATTTTCATAAAGAGCTGTGCATTGTGAAGGCGTGCGACGAGGGAAATAAGAAGTGGGAGCGGATAAGCGTTCTTGACTGTCCAATCATTGATGTAACGATAATCTTGACAGGGACACAATTCTCCACTCTTCTTTCCCACAAAGAAGAAGCCACTAGCTTGGGGTGACTTCAATTCTGAGATGAAACCCTTTGCAACATTTTCATTGATAAACGGTCTGATGGTGGCGCATTCTTTTTCCGATAGTGGGTAAACCTTAGATGTGCGGGGAATAAAACTGGGTTTAGTATCGATCCGATGATCAATACCAGGACGTTCAGGAGGTAATTTGTTCAGTCCATCTTGAGCAAAGACATCTGCAAAGTCGTGCAAATATTCTGGGACCAATTTGTCAAAGGATTTCCTTTTCTTCTCCTTTTCATCCATAGCGAATTCCTGAGCTTTATTGCTATATTTTGGAGGAGGAAGGGAGATTGTGGAGTAGTTGGGGAGTTGTTCGAGTCGGGAAGTCCTATCACATGTGAGAGGTGTATCCATAGATACTTCTTCGATGATTCTCATGCTAACTCCATCCACGTCGTATTCCACAAGGAATTCTCCGTCTCCAAGCTCGTAAGAGGAAATTTCATGTACTTCTGGCGCGTGCCAGACATCTTGCATAGTGTTGAATTGATCATCATCCTCTGTTGGGATCAACGAGGGCACAGGTTCTTCTTCATCAGGGATTTCTTCAATTGAAGCTGAAGGAGTATGTTGAAGAGTCTTCGGAGGAACATAGAACTTAGATAGTTTCGGTACATTTGTATCTCGTCCAAAGATTTCTTCTTCCGCTTTTCTCTTCCCATACTTCTGTTCTTCTATTGGCCGTTGCTCAATAGGTTCTGGTCCGGTCCGATACTTGGGCTCAGATTCATTCTTGTGCTTTTCTGTGCGGGGAATCGGTGATACTGTTCGCGGCAGTTACACACGGGGGGTGGAGTTTGTAGTACGTGGCATTCGTACTTCAGGTTCCAGGTCTTTTGGAACATCAGGAATGTTAATAGGAGAGGCGACGAGGGGTCTCGGAAGTTGTGAATTTTGCCATTTCTTGGGATGGCAATGGAAAGCCGGAGGTAGCCTGTTCTTCTTCCAATCGGTATCTAGGTCAATTTCAATTTCATTAGATTTCATCATTCGAGGGAGGACAAGTGTTTCAGTGGCCCAATCTATACTCGGGTTCATTGCGCGTAACCACGGAATTCCCAGAAGGATTTGATCTCTTTGTCCTAGTTTAGTGATATTGAACTTTCCATACATGGTTTGTTCGTCAATTTTGACCACTAGGAGACAGTAGTGTGTGATCGGCCCTCCTTTGATAAGAGCTCCATCTGCCATAGTAACTCAAAATGGTGTTTTGAGTTTTCGTCGTATGATTTGATGGAGTTTCACAAACTCCTCGGAAATGAACGTTCCTGCTGCGCCCAAATCAATAACAGCAGTGGTGTCGACAGATTTTAAGCGTGTACACGAGTGAAGGGTGATGGGAATACGAAGTTCTTTTCTTTCACCTACAGCACGTACAAGCCTTAGTAATACATTGGGAGAAACATACGTCGAATCTTTGTTTCTCTAGTTTAAAAATCCTCTATAATCTGCCTTACGGTTTCTTCATCTTCTTTGTCTTTGACTTCAGTTTGTCGGAGCAGAGTTTTCTTCTTTCTTTCAGGACAGTTATGAATACGGTGTCCAGTCTTCTTGCATCCGAAGCATTGTCCTTTTTTCATACATTCGGATCTCTCCATATCGGAGATTCGGTCTATGACCATTGTGTTTGAATCATGATTGGGTGTGTAACACACGTTTCCATAGTTCTTCTTCTTCTGCTGCGGAGCATGACGTGCTCGTAATGCTAGAAGGCGGTGGTGGGAGTTGTCAATGGAAACACATTGCAATACAATGTTACGGAATATCTCTGAGACATCTCCTGGCGTGAAAAGCTTGGTTAGGATACCTAGGTTGAGGCCGTCCTGGAAGAATCGAATCTTTGTGGCATCGTCGGTGATGTGGGCCTTGGCTGCAAGTGCCTCAAAGTCAGCGATATAAGTATGAAGATCGCCACTTCCTTGTTTGAGGTCCCTGAGCTTTGTTAATGCAGTCCCTCTGGTATCCACTGGTTCAAAAGCTTCATTGAAGCTTTTCATAAAATCCTTCAACGTCCCGTAACCAACCTTTTGTCCAGAGGAATCAGTTGACTGAGTGTGAGCAAGGAATTGTTCTTTCCAAGATTTGGCATTCTTTTCAGTCATGAAGGATGTAATGAAAATGATCTTCTGCTTGTTGGTGGTGTAGAGCTTTTCGTTAATATCAAAGCATAGATTGCATGATTGGATGAACTCCAGAGGGTTGTCGCGATCTCCGTCAAAACCGGTTGGGAGACCGATTTTGTATTCAAATTCTTTGGTGGTCATCATGATGGTGATTCGTCTGGTGAGTTATACTTTCTTGGTGCCTACACGCACGGTCTTGCTGTCTGTTAGGGCTTTATCAGGTTTCAGGGTTCAGGGTCGAAGACTGGATAGTCGACGATCAGGTGGACTTTAATCTTTTGTTATGAACTGGGGTGGCATCACCAGCGACAGTGATAAGACACAGCTGGTCTGCTGGGAGGTTCGACTGCATTCAAAAGAGAATGAAGACTACTACAAGGAAGTGTTCTGAGTAAAATCAAGGATTCGGTCAAAGAGTTGCGACTCTAAGACAATCTGCAGAATAGAGACTAAGACTAAGGAGTGCTTAGACTTAGAGACGATTCAGACGACTTAGGTTGGAGACCTAAGCGAAGGATATTCCAGGTAAAACCCAGTAAGATTAAAGTAAAGTATACAAGCATAATACAATGTGCTTAAATAGGTCAATATGTGCGCACGGACCAAGAGAGACATGAGAACGTAAGTGCGTATCCAAAGAAGGAAGGCAGCTATAGTACAGATGCGTTGAGCATATGAGTCAGAGTCACATTATGTAATATACAAGTAAAGGAGACAAAGAGAGAATGAATAGGGGTACGTGTGACTGTAACACGCTTCCTGTAATCTTTGTAGGTGGAATCATTATTGTTGACTTCCTCCGATTTGTGCTTCCTGTGGTCTTTGTAGGTGGTGTCATTATTGTTGACTTCCCCTGACTCATGCTTCCTGTAATCTTTGTAGGTGGAGTCATTATTGTTGACTTCCTCCAATTCATGCTTCCTGTAATCTTTGTAGGTGGAGTCATTATTGTTGACTTCCTCTTCCTCTGAGTCCCGCTTCCTGTAGCTTTTATAGGAGGTGTCATGGTTGTTGACTTCCTCCAAGTCATGCTTCCTGTAGTTTTTATAGTTGGAGTTGTTGGTATCAATTTCCCCCACATCACGCTTCCCTACATCTAGCAGCAAGTTATGCTTGTCGACATCCACATAGTGATTAGTCATGAGTACTCACTGGAACGTTTTGCGACACCAGTGGCTCCTTGGGTGGGTTACACTGTAGCATGAACAATGATGGATGCAAGCATGCTGAAGACAAGAGAGAGCTTCATGTTTGAGTCAAGAGGTCGGTGTGCAGTGACTGGTACTTCGTTGATGCATTACATTGGAATCTTCAAGAGAGCTTTATACCTTTTCATAGGTCTGCTCATGACGCGGGTCACCCCAAATCAAATGGCTGAAGCCTTATCCACTCAGAATTTGTGAAAAGGATTGTTCAAAGTGGATGATCGCAGCAATCTGGCATCAGTCTCATTGAGTCTGCAAAATCACTCAGCACCTGCAATCTCAACTGAGGCAAGACCATCACTTGTTTCGCACATAAGTTAGGCTCAAACTTGACCATACTAATAGGCATCCCCCTTTAGGGTCGAACACTCTTGTTCTTACAAGTGAAGCAGACTAGACAGAGCGCAAGACTAACATACTAGTTTAGGCAGTGGTTTATCTACAGCCCAAGCTAGGTTGAATCTTTACACCGGACCCCAGGTATCAATCATTGGTAGTTGGTATTAGATGTTAGGGTTTGTGCATCATCTAAAATCAATTGAAAATGTCATTGTTATACATGAAAAATTCAGTGGTTCACATGATGTAAGTATGTGAATGAATATCCAAATATTATGAAACCTGATCACCAAGTTCCGGATGAATCCCAATCACCAAGGTCCAGACCTCAGGAATCAATCATTGGTAGTTGGAATGCGACAATTTGGTGTGTGCATCATCTAAAATCAATTGGAAATGTCATTGTTATACATGAAAAATTCAGTGGTGAACATGATGTAAGTATGTGAATGAATATCCAAATATTTACATATGGGGTTGATCATTACACTTTTCAATGAGGGTATCTAATACAAGCAGCAATTCAGAGCTCATCTGTTTGGCCCTTTGCAACCTCCAGAGGTCCATATCAGCTCTTCTGAGTTTGTCGGATGTGTCAGCCCAAGCCACTCAGAATGGTCAGTCGGCCTCGAGGAGTTGATGTATGGTAGGCTCCAGAAGATTGCCATGATGCTGTTGGTAATAGCCCAGGCGATCCAGAATTGATTCAACTTAAAGAAAATTAGCAGAAAGATAAATGATGAACAATTAAATACTCACATTCTGTTTGATCATATGACCCTAGGGGCATGAACTCCCTAAGCATGGCACGCAGGTCTTCATTGCTGAGTTCCGGTATGGGGGACTGACATTTAGGAGGTGTTGCATGTGCTTGGGACATCACATCAACAATAAAAATGAGATGGTATGGATGAACTCACCTGGAATTGCTATTCCTGGGATAGCTGGAGCATCAATCTCAACATCAGCACATTCCGGTGCTTCATCATGATCAATAAGATCATCGTCAGGCCCTAGGTACAAGTCCGGATCATTGAACAAAGGCAGTTCCTCAGGCTGAGCCGGGTATAAGTGATCTGGATGGATTGAATGAACATGCAAAGTTGGATTATCTAAATGTGAATTGAGAAACCTACGAGGAACTGCATCCAAGACATCTGGACCACCTGATGACCCAGAATCATAGTCGATCTCATCATGTGGCCCAAGGTATACATCATCACATGCATCTAATAAATGTCCAGTCAATTGGAAGATATACTGAAAGCAACACATACCTGATGAAATCCGGGACTCAGTCTCATCATCCGGCCCAAGGTATACATCATCCAGTGCATCTGGTCCATCTCCGGTCAATTGAGAGCTGTACTGAAAGCACAACATACTTAGTGAAATCTGGGACTTGGTTGAGTCATCCACATCCATTGAGTTGTATTCAGTGACCAGAGGTTCATAAAATCTGACTGCTGGTTGAGATCTCATGATGTCTGATCAACTGATCAAACTGATTGACAACTGATAACTTCGAAGTTCAACACATGGCTGGCAACGGCCGAAAGTTGAACCACGACCAAACAAAGACAAACAATCAACACTTATCAAGATTGTCCTTCAATTGTCTGGTTTCCTTTGAAACTTCATCCTAGTGATAACAGATTTCAAACTTATCTCAAGCTTTTCACATCTTTTAACTCAATCTAAATGTCTACTCCAGTTCAAACCTCTTTGGCTGGTCTCAAGGCAACCACTGCTCAGATTGTGGGCATCATCGCCAGGGCGTGGCTCATGCCTGCTGGCACTGGCCAAGCCCACCTTGCTCTGACAGCACAAGTCACTAATCTTGTGGTAAGTACCATTCATATGTTAATTTTACATTTGGTTTTTCTAAGATCTGTGTAGGCTGAGATAGTCAGGGAGCATGAGAAAGGGCCTTACATGCCCGGCATCATTGCATCCTGCTCCAAGGAGTTGATGAGAGTCAGGTCCATGACTCCCCGGGTGTGGCCCAACTGGCACAGCATCGGCCATGATGACCCCCGGGTGTTGAAACACTCCTGGCGCAGCAAGATTCGTGCCTGGGAGGCGTTAGGTGACCATTCAGGTGATCTCCCTGTCATGCGTAACCCTTCCATTGGCCCAATCACTGTGGACCTTCCCTCCCCACCCGTTGTTGCCGGCAATGTCGCTGGTTCTTCCACCCACGCCACCTCCGAGCTCCGGGACAAAGGAAAAGGTAAGGCAGTTGTTGCTGACCTAGAGCCGGAGGTGGAAGGGAGCAGGAAGAGGAAGTCCCCCATGATGTCTGGACACTCTTCCTCACCTCCGAAGTCGGCGAAGAAGGGTCGCAAGCGGGTCAAGGCAACTCGCCATGTGAAGCCGAAGGTGTTTGTGGAGTCAGAAGATGATGAAGACACAATCGTTCAGGTATGTCATCCAGCTCATTGTTTTCATTCTCTCAATTTTCTGTAGCCTATTTTGAGTGGAGTGGCGGCACTCAACGTGCCCCGGCCTTCCACAATTGTTGTAGGGACACCCCATTCCCCTCGTTCACCCCGTTCCCCAAAGAAGCAATTGTTTGGTCCTGCTTCAGTAAGTCATATTTTGTCATCCGGCACTTGGAAAAATGCTTATATATCATCAGCTCATTGCCGGCAGTCCACCCAAGGTGATGGTGAGTCATCATTCTTTGTCTGGACCTCCTGCCTGTGCTTACCCATTGTCAGGCCACCTCCGGCAGTCGTCCGGAGGTCGTCAAGACCCCCCAGGCAATGTCCAGCACTCCAGCTGAGGAACCTGCAGTCATGGATACAGGTGATATTCTCATTCCCGGCCCAGTGAGTATTCTAATGAATTCCAATGAGTCCATCAACTAATGGAACCCACAGAACAACCCCTGCCATTATTGCACCCAGGAGAAGTGGCCCTGCGCCACTCGGTTGGACAGGAGGACCCATGCCCTGTGTTTGTCGTGTGTCCGCTGTGCCACCAAGAAGATCAAATGTGTCCCAGCATCCATGGGTTCCCCGCCCAAACATATTCGAGGGAAGTCTACCACCCAGCAGGCTCGCTCCAGGACACCTTCCAGAGCTCCCTCCAATGTGCTGGCTGCCTCGCAGTCCAAAGCCCGAACTCGCAGTCAATCTCGTGGCCCCTCCAGCACTCCAGCTGTCCCTGCTGTGACCACACCCAAGGCACAGTCCCATGGGCGCAGCAAGACAATCACTGCTCCCAAGACACCTGCACCTGCACCAGCTTGTGAGTCACCCCAATTGTCTATGACCATCTGACCTTATCTTTCACTTAGCTATTCTGTCTTCGAGTGCCGCAGTGCCTCGTGCGGCACTCGATGTGCCCATTCCGGATCTCCATTCCATGGCAATTGCTATTCGGGATGGTGCCGCTCGAATTGCTCTTCTTGAGGCTCATGTGGCAGAGCAGGATGGTAAGATTGATACCTTGCAACGCCTTCATGAGGGCCTTCATTGCAAAGTCATGGACCAGCACCCTTCATTTCCACTTCCCGACTCTCCTGTCAATGCAACCTTTTTGCTTGATCAATCTGTCCCCCTGTCCATCTCACCCCTCCCATCTGCACTTGCTCCCCTCATTGACTTGGATATGGCAGGGATGGAGCCTCCGTCTCTGAAAGTCCAGCCTGCATCTATCATTGAGGGTCTCATATTTGAGCTCAGCCAGATTCAGCCTGAGGGTCCACAAATGTCTGGCGAAATTGTGGACCCGGATGATCTGGGCAACCTTGTCCCAGAATATAATTCTGATGATATGGATGTTGAGGTGAAGGTTGAACCCTCTGCTGATGAGGTTGAAATGGCTACATAATTGTATGTTCATAGATGTATATAAATCATTTGAATGAATGTCAGTGCTGGATGCCAAGTCCGGAAATCCGGAACTGGATACTGGAGATTCACAATGGATATTTCGCGAATTCCAGATATCCAGCTACCTGAAACACAACACACAATTTAAAGAATTTGAAACATATCTGTTGAGTTACCTTGTGCCAGGTGCCGGGTCACATTGTGAAACATATCATTCCATATATCTTAAGTGCCAAACCCCGAACGCTGGGACCCTGGACTTGGGACTCATCACCATGTGACAGATATTAATCCACATAATTGATGTGCTGAACCCTGAACTCTGGCACCTGGGAGTTAAAACAATGTGAGGCAATACAAAGATATTGATTGACACATGTTGAGTGCCAAACCCCGAACTCCGGCACCCGGCACTCGGGACTCGGGCCTTGGAACTTATAACAATGTGAAAGATGTCGATGCACATATTTTATCACCGAACCCTGAACCCCAGCACCCAGGAGTTAGAAATATGTGAGGCAATACAAAGATATTGATTTACACGTGTGGAGTGCCGAACCCCAAACTCCAGCACCCAGCACTTGGGGATCAGTATTCGGCACTCAAAACAGAACAATCCCCGAGTGCCAGGTTACCATGTGAGGCAATACAAAGATATTGATTTACACATGTTGAGTGCCGAACCCCGAACTCCGGCACCCAGCACTCGGGGATCGGTATTCGGCACTCAAAACAATGTGAAAGACCTCAATCCACATTTTTATGTGCCAAACCCCAAACTCCGGCACCCGGCACTCAGGACTCAGGACTTGGTACTCATAATATGAAAGATCTTGAGCAACATATTGTCAGTGCTGAACCCTGAACCCCGGCACCCAGCACTCGGGACTTGGGACTCAGAACAATGTGAGGCAATAGACACCTATTGATCCACACATTCTAAGTGCTGAACTCCGAACTCCGAAATCTGGTAGTCTACTATTTAGGGGTTCGTGGTTCGGTACTCGGGCTTTTGCACTTGAGACCGAAAACAATGTTAGGCAATAAAATGACTTTGATCCACACATTTTTGGTAGATATCTTTTTCATCTCAAATCTTGAATCTCGAGTGCCGAACACCGAATTCCGAAATCCAGTAGTCTACAATTTCGGGGTTCGGTCCTCAGGACTCAGACACATGTCAGGCAACAACAAAGCTTTGATCCACACATTTTTGGTAGATGTCTGTTTTGTCTCGAATCTCGAGTTTCTAGTTTCTAGTTTCGGTACTCTGCACCCGCACCTGGCACTCGGCACTAGATGACTCCACACATGGACTTTGAATCTTTCACCTTGTGTGTTGTGTTTCGGGTGTCTGGGTATCCGGAATTCAGGAAATCTCTAGTTTGAATCTCCAGTTTTGAGTTCCTGGATTCAGGACTTGGCACCCGGCACCCGGCACCTCAATTATTGATGAATGTCAGACATGATGAATTCAGGTTTTCGTGCTTCAGGGTTTAGATTTTGGTGGTTGATGGTAGGTATATGCACTCATAGGGTGCATGTATCCTATGTGTTTGATTCTCTGGTGGCTACATCAGCTGTACGTCTTTATGATACATATCTAGGCCCACCCGTCTATGTAAAATTCCCCCACATCGGCCCACCCGTATATGTAATATTCTCTCACCTCAGCCCACCCATATATGTAATATTCTCTTACCTCAGTGTCACAACCCACAAACAAATTAATGCAAGGGTAGAGACTAGGACTTAAACTAAGGTTATCACAGAGAAAGAGAGAGGAGCAAGGACGTCTTGGATTGCTACAGTTGTAGATACAAGAGGTTTGAACTAAAGAACTACTACAACGAGACTAGCTAAATATATACACATATTGAAACTGAGATATAAACTGAGTTTGAAACTACTAGCCAATCATAAAATAGAAACGAGAATCATACGATGTGATAGTTGTGACATTGTTATGACATCATATTCTAGAAGGTTCTAAGATCACGTGATACTATCTTATCTTATCTTATCTGATAGCATCATAAAAGATCTCTTCATCTTCATCAGGAAGTTCGGTTATAGAAGCGGTTATAGGGATTTCGATGGAGTTTGTGTTTGTCTTAGCGCTGGGTTTAGATGCTTTAGGGAAATTGAGGAAAGAGTAATGATTTGTATGTGGAATTCATGACACCAACCATAATGTATTTCGGGTTGACAAATTCTCCAGCAACTTTCCAGACCATGATGAATGAAATATTTAGAGATCTCATTGATGGAAAGACGGTCGTGGTCTACATTGATGACATCTTGGTCTTTACAAATGGAAACAAAGAGCAACACCGAAAAGTTGTACGAGAAGTACTCAAATGATTAAAAGATAATGATCTGTTCTTGAAACCAGAGAAATGTAGTTTCGAACAGTCTAAAGTCGAATTCTTAGGGTTGATCGTGGAAAAGGCAATGTATCTATGGACCCTGTGAAAGTAGAAGGAGTATTAAAATGGCCTGTTCCCAAATGCGTAAAAGACATACAAGTATTCATGGGTTTTGCCAACTTCTATCGAAGATTCATACTGGGGTTCTCAGACATAGCCAGACCAATGAATGATTTACTAAGAAAAGATGTTCCATGGAATTGGACGGAGAAACAACAGAATGCATTTGATGAATTGAAGAAACGATTCACAGAAGCTCCGCTCCTAGTAATGCCAGACGTTGAGAAAAAGAAAAGAATAGAGACCGATGCTTCTGATTATGCATCTGGTGCAGTACTTTCTCAACAAATGGAAGATGGACTATGGCATCCTGTCGCTTATTATTCAAAGTCAATGAATGATGCAGAACGAAATTACGACATTCATGACAAAGAATTGTTAGCAATCATTCGAGCGTTAGAAGAGTGGAGGCACTATGTGCAGGGAGCACCTCACCCTGTGGAGATCTGGACTGATCATAAGAATCTTGAGTATTTCATGACAAGTCAAAAATTGACATGAAGGCAAGCCAGATGGAGTCTGTTCCTGGCGGAGTATGAATTTACACTCCAACATAAGCCTGGTGTAGTCAATGATAAGGCTGATCGTCTGTCTCAGAGATCAGACCACAGAGGGGGGGTAGAAAACGACAATTCTGATCGCATTTTGCTTAAACCGGAATTTTTCAAAATCAATGCTGCTAAAAGAGGCCAAGTTCTTATAGAAGGAGAAAAATCTCTTCTTAAAAAGATCAGACAAAGTACAGAACGAGAGCCTGAAGTGATGAAAGCGCTAGAAACGTTAAAAGCAGCACCGGTGCAATTGCGTAGAGGAGTTGAAGAATGGAATGTTGAAGATGGATTGGTGTTATTCCGAGGATTGGTCTATGTTCCAAATGATAAAGAAATCCGCCGAGAGATTCTAGAGTTATTCCATGACTCACCACCGGCTGGACATCCTGGACGTGCCAAAACCTTAGAATTGATTTCCAGAAACTATTGGTGGCCAATGATGACAAAAAGTGTTCACGACTATGTAGATGGTTGCGATCGTTGCAGACAAACAAAGGTCTATCCTAGTAAACCAACAGGACCTTTACAGCCAAATGAAGTTCCAGAAGGACCTTGGCAAACGATTACATGTGACCTGATTGTGGACCTACCAAAGAGTGAAGGGTGTGATAGCATTTTTGTTGTCGTTGATCGATTTACAAAACAAGCACACTTTATTCCCACTAATAAAGAAGTAGACTCGAAGGAAATTGCCGAGCTATTTTTAAAGAATGTATGGAAACATCATGGAACACCAAAGAAAGTGATTTCAGATAGAGGAACACAGTTCGTATCCAAATTTATGGGACAAATGTTAAAAAGATTAGGCACAAAATGGTCTGCTTCGACTGCCTATCTGCCTATCATCCTCATACGGATGGACAAACAGAACACGTAAATCAAGAAGTTGAACAATATTTACGTCTGTTTACCTCTTATAGACAAAATGATTGGGTATCTTGGTTGCCGATTGCAGAATTCTCACATAATAACGCAGTCACAGTCACCGGTCATAGCCCTTTCAAAGTTCTATATGGATATAATCCAGAATTCACGATATCTCCTAATTCCAACTCCCGTATTCCTGTTGCCGATGAAAGAGTGGATCAAATGAAAGAAGCAAGAGATGATGCGGAAAATACTTTGAAACTAGTCAATGAACGAATGAAACGGTTCTATGACAAAGGAGTAAAAGATGCACCACAGTATAAAAAGGGAGACAAAGTCTGGCTAGACGCAAAAAACATTAAACAACGTCATCCAAGTCAAAAACTGTCAGATCGTCGTCTTGGGCCCTTTGAAATATTAGAGAAGATTGGCGAGGTGAACTATAAATTGAAATTACCGGCAAATTATCAGATCCATCCGGTTTGTCACGTTCAATTACTCACCCCATACTATGCATCTCAAATGATCCCTCATTCTCAACCCACCCGACCACCTCCTGACATAGTTGACGATCAGGAAGAATTTGTTGTAGAAGAAGTATTAGATAGCCGATTATTCCGAGGAAAGCTGCAATACCGAGTAAAATGGGAAGGATATCCGATAGAAGAATCGACATGGGAACCAGAAGAAAACGTAAAGAATTCCCCGATTCTTATAGCAGAGTTTCATAAAAAGAATCCCACGGCGGCTAAAACCAAAAGAATTCAAGGCTCTATACTTAATTCAGAAGATTTCAAGAAATGGAGAACACATAACATCAGACCTTCATACATTTGCGATGACGCTCATCCTAGAGAGGGGGTAATGTCATGAATTCCAAATACAAATCATTACTCTTTCCTCAATTTCCCTAAAGCGTCTAAACCCAGCGCTAAGACAAACACAAACTCCATCAAAATCCCTATAACCGCTTCTATAACTGAACTTCCTGATGAAGATGAAGAGATCTTTTATGATGCTATCAGATAAGATAAGATAAGATAGTATCACGTGATCTTAGAACCTTCTAGAATATGATGTCATAACAATGTCACAATCATCACATCGTATGATTCTCGTTTCTATTTTATGATTGGCTAGTAGTTTCAAACTCAGTTTATATCTCAGTTTCAATATGTGTATATAGTTGGCTAGTTTTGCTGTAGTAGTTCTTTAGTTCAAACCTCTTGTATCTACGACTGTAGCAATCCAAGACGTCCTTGCTCCTCTCTCTCTCTTTGTGATAACCTTTGTTTGAGTCCTAGTCTCTGCCCTAGCGTTAATTCGTTTGTGGGTTGTGACAGTTGGTTCATGGTGACCAAAAGGTGTTTTGAAGGCTGCCTTCCACTCGTCTCCTTCTTTCATCCGAATATTATTGTATCCCCATCATACATCCATTTTAGAGTACATTGTGGCACCAGTTAAAGCATCAATTAGATCTTGAGATCTCGGTAAAGGGTACACATTTTTAACTGTTTTTTCATTGAGCTTTCTATAGTTCATTACTGGTCATAATTTGCCATCTTTTTTGGCTACAAAGAAGAAAGGTGCTGCAACAGGAGACTGTGAATCTCTAATACGTCCTAATGCAGTTCCAGCTTTTAACCAATCTTTCAATGTGTCCATTTCTTTGGGTGATAAAGGGTACGGTTTTGCATTCGGTGGAAGATCATTCTCATCTTTGAGATCTATTGCATGATCCCATTTCTTTCTTTCAGGAAATCTTTTTGATTCCTCTTCTGAGAATACACCCAGGTAATCATGAAGCCAGTCTGGAACTATTTCTTCTACAGACTTTTTCTTCTGTGGCGATAGAAGCTTTATATCTAATCCATTCATTCTTTGGACTATCTTCATCTTCTATTTCCTCAACCATTGCCCTCTTCTTTGCCATGCCTTTGTCATCATCTTCCTCTTCTGTGGGAATCAGATCTGGCAAGTCACCCTGTTTTTGGGTTTTTCGTTTTTCTTTATTTTTTTGTCTTTTTTCTTTTTTAGTCTCACACTTGACTGGGCACCATGTAAGAGCAAATTGTCCTGCATTCCAGTCAATCTCCGGATTATGGTACCTTAGCCAATCTATACCGATAATAACATCATCGCTTCCTAGATCTGTAACCATGAAGGCTGCTTTATCTTCTTCATGATTTCCAATCTTTAATCCTATTTCAGCAAATCTTGTCATAGCTCCGGCAGCATTTAAGGAGCCATCAATGTTCTTGACTAGTATGGGACGTAATAATTTACGACACCAAACATCATTGTCTTTTACAAATCTTTTGCTTATAAATAATGTTGATGCACCACAATCCACAAGTGCTTTTACGTCTGCTTGTCTGTTCTTTCCTTTCAGTGTAATCGGAATATAAAAATGCTCTGATTTGGATCGTATATACACTTCCATTACATCTGAAAAACTAGAAAGAATAGAGAATCGATTGTTCGGGTCTAGGTCTGCAGACTCTGACTTCAACCCTTCTAAAAACCCTTGCCTTCTTTGGAGGATAACCAGTCCTTGAACCATTTAGGCAAAGCTTACAAGCGACCAGTCTATCTTGAACAACGAGGCAATTCCACTAATCACTTAGAAGAAGACTAGACCTTCTATCGTATGAAAAGAAACTATCGTAAAAAAAAATTATTGTAGAGCTCAGCAGGCAGGGTCTTGGGCCAGCACTGAGGTCACGGATCGAACACCTAATGTTGCTCGTCCATCGTCTACTAGCAGCAGCAATGTAAGGCTGGGCCTGGTAGAGGTCTACTAACTACAAAAGACTATTGATAGAAATGTGCTCAAATGAGCAAAGGGGAGAAGAAAGATTGCGACTTTTTTAGGGTCGGGCAAGACAAAATGTTTTGTACTGGTCTGCAAGTGCTAGTGCCTTTACAAACACGTACAGAAAATGATAAGAGACTTCTAAGAATCGTCTACAACGGTACTATCGTTGAAGAGGAGTCCAGAAGAAAAGTATGCAGCAGTATGCAAGTCGGAGTCCCCTAATGTTCAAACCTAATGTCACAACCCACAAACAAATTAACGCAAGGGTAGAGACTAGGACTCAAACTAAGGTTATTACAGAGAAAGAGAGAGGAGCAAGGACGTCTTGGATTGCTACAGTTGTAGATACAAGAGGTTTGAACTAAAGAACTACTACAACGAGACTAGCTAAATATATACACATATTGAAACTGAGATATAAACTGAGTTTGAAACTACTAGCCAATCATAAAATAGAAACGAGAATCATACGATGTGAGAGTTGTGACATTGTTATGACATCATATTCTAGAAGGTTCTAAGATCACGTGATACTATCTTATCTTATCTTATCTTATCTGATAGCATCATAAAAGATCTCTTCATCTTCATCAGGAAGTTCGGTTATAGAAGCAGTTATAGGGATTTTGATGGAGTTTGTGTTTGTCTTAGCGCTGGGTTTAGACACTTTAGGGAAATTGAGAAAAGAGTAATGATTTGTATTTGGAATTCGTTACACTCGGCCCACCTGTCTATGCAATAATATTTGCCTTGCATCTCTCTTCAGCCCAGCTGTCTATAATATCCTACTCTACATACTACCCAGATGGGCCCACCCATCTCTGTCGGGGATGATATCCCCCTGGCCCATCTGTCAACATCAGAAATCATGTTTCCCTCGGCCCACCCGTCTCTTCTGAAAATACAAGTCTCCCGGCCCACCCGTCGCCATCGGAAATAATATTCTCCCCGGCCCATCTGTCAACATCGAGGATATACATAACCTCAGCCCATGGTCCGCTGGCCCGTCTTTGATGGGATATTATGTGGTCGGGTGACCCGTATAGTACAGAGTTTGTCACTGAAGGGGCTCCTAAGGCTAAGGAGTGCTTAGACTTAGAGACGATTCAGATGACTTAGGTTGGAGACCTAAGCAAAGGATATTCCAGGTAAAACCCAGTAAGATTAAAGTAAGGTATACAAGTGTAATACAACATGCTTAAATAAGCCAATATGTGCGCACAGACCAAGAGAGATGTGAGAACGTAAGTGCGTATCCAAAGAAGGAAGGCAACTATAGTACAGATGTGTTGAGCATATGAGTCAGAGTTACGTTACGTAATATACAAGGTAAAGGAGACAAAAAATGAATAGGGGCACATATGACTGTAACACTTTCTCAACTTCAACCATGTTTCCACCCTCACTCTCTCAATGCTCTATCTTCCACTCATATCCTGTGGCCTGTCCTTTGGCCACTTGCAGACTGCAGCTGCAAGTGGTCAAAGGCAGTGCTACTATTAATTTTCAACCGCCCTTAGTATGTTTTGTTTGACTTATGCTTTGTAGTACTACACAAATCCATTCAATACATCTTTGTCATTTGAAATACTCCTTGCCACAATTTTGGCCTGGCGTTCTGCAAATGGCTCTAAAGGGCCCAAGTTAATCAAAACATATTAGGTTATTATGTCACAATAAATTTGCCTTCATATGGTCTGATTGTCTAATTACATCATGCTTAATTCATCATCAGCACAGATTGTGAGAACTTTGGTTCATTTTTTCTTCTTCATAATGGACAACCTCAAAAGCAAGACAACTGAGCTAGTGGCAGCTCTGACCAGGAGGGTTAGAGAGATCATGGGCAATTCATCTGGACTAGGTGTCCTTCAAGATGGTAGAGTTGGAACTGAATTACTGCATAAAGCTAGGTAACTATGGTTTAGTATTGATTGTAGCTGACTATTAATTAATGAGGGAATCAAGGATGAGAATAGAATAGCAGTACAGCTGCGGCAGTGCTTGGAATCACCGGCTGATAATTTAACCTTCAATGATGGGTCAATTTCAGAATATGAAATCACCTGGGCTGCCCTGACAATTGTGTATGCCATGGTCAACCCCAGTGAGTGAAGAGAAATTTATGGCTGTATATGAATTTAAATGCTGAACTACAGTCAATATTGATTGGGATGTGGACTGGTATGCTGAGAAGGTCAAATTGTCACCACCAAATCTGGATGGGTTGCCATCTGCTGAAATGGATAGACTGAAGAAGTTCTTTCCTGAAGTAGTGCTTGGCAAAATTTTGGTTCCAACAACAGTTATAGACAGGCACAGAAACTTTTTAGTGGTTTACCTCCCTAATATTTTGACACCTTCTCACCTAGTATGTTTCTGGTTTGGGATTCCCCTTCAAGGCTAATTAATTAATAATCAGGAGCATGTCAACCACATTACTGTTGGCTTGAGGGATACTCTTCTCAAATCCCTTACAAACAAGAACACTTGGAGGGATGAGGGCTATATATTCCCAGATGGTGGGGGGGGAGTTTGGGGCTGGTAGAATAACAGTGGTTCCTGCATACTTCATGCAAAGACAAGAGGTATGGTATTTTTACCAAGTGTTTATTTTTAGTCTAGTTTTAACTCTATTCTTAGTGACTAATGGATCCGTTGGTGACATTGGAGTCTTATAAATCAAAGAAGGTCCAACAATGGATGGCAGCTTTGACAACATTAGAAGTTCTATGGAATGCCATAACTGCTGTGATGGTGCTGGATCTTTTCCAAGCTGGCATTTCAGCATTTTCTGAGGTCATCAAGAAAGTTTGACACCCCCAAAAAAAACCTGCCCCAGTGGAATATTGGCCCTCAATCTTTTCAGGACTTGAAATCATTGCTAATTGGGTCACATTTAGCCACAGAGATGGCAGTGGATTGTTATAGTCAGCTTATTGCTCGGACACTTCCGCTTCCATCAGACATCACATGATTATATGATTCAATCATACGTCGTCAACACGTCATATCATGTGATGTCATGAACTCCCATGACTCTATTCTCGGACTCAGCCGGTTTAGCATACGCATACACTAAACACGTGCTTTCATCCTTTATTCATGCATTTCAACACACTTGTACAATATATGCCTTCCTCATTAGGATACACACTTATATTCCCACGGTTACCTGGTCTGTGCGCACATATGTACCTATATAAGCACAGTGTACTTGTAGTAGATTCTTTACTTTAATCTTTTGTTATGAACTGGAGTGGCGTCACCAGTGACAGTGAAAAGACACAGGTGGTCTGCTGGGAAGTTCTACAATGTCCTCATTTGGACATTGTAGAACTTCCCAGCAGACCGCCTGTGTCTTTTCACTGTCACTGGTGACGCCACCCCAGTTCGTAACATGGATCTCCTTCACTGTTAGATCTTCTTGTCAGTCTAGGAAGAAACCATCATGCAACATTGGCCTTGGCAGACCTCAAAGCAGAGCTTGATTATTCTCCTGGCACAATGGTTTATATCTCAGGAAGGGTGCTAGAACACTCTGTTGGACCCTAGCTTAATAGAGAAAGGTTTGTAATTGCCCACTTTACGAAGGATGCTGTGCACAACAGGGTGGGGGTGCCAAGGCCGGGTTTTCCCATGCAGAGCTTCTTTTGAGAGTTAGTAGGAATGAGGCAGAAGGGTAAGAGGGTGAAAATGTGTAGAAAATAGTACTGGAAAATCCCGAAGATATTTGCTGTTTTGGGAGGAGATTGTGTTGCCATGCAAAAATTCATGTTGCACTCCAGTCATTCATAATCTCAATGAGCTCAAAAGCCACACAGAGGCGCAATAGGCTCAGAGTAGCTCCATCTTCATCTGATACTGGTTCAACAAAGAGAAAATGCGGTGCTTACAAATATACATATATGTCATCAAAAACTCGAAGGGGGAAAAATACATGGAGAGAAGCCAATGCTTCAATTGTCTATGAAGAAGACTCCGATAGCAAAATAGAGCCAGTCTCACCTTTGAAACAAAAACAACAACAATGTACTGAAGATTGTTCTCTGGTGGAATATGACAGAGAGGTGTATGGTGATTTCGATATAGGAGGCTCAAATGATATCCAACGAAAACCCAAAGTGAGTTATTTTGACACCATTATCAACAATTGGCCAACATTGCAGACCCAAAATGATTTTCTTTGGCAATACTTGCCTTATCGTGATGAATATCTTTCAGTGTTGTTGGAGTTGGAACAGCTGATAAACAATGGGAAATGTGGGGATTGCGGAGGAAAGGAGGGCTTTATTCGTTGTCTGTCCTGCTCAGGAGAGCACAGTTGGTGTTCCTCATGTGCTGTCAAAGCCCACCAGCACCATCCCTTCCACAACCTTCAACTTTGAAATGGCAAGTTCTACCAGTCTACTACTCTACAGCACCACGGATATATCATATATCTTGGCCATGGTGGACATCCTTGCCCCAATTTGTTGCAGCAGTCCAACCTCTCACCCTGGTCAGATCTCGGAGTGATGGAAGATGTGTTTGGACATGGAGAGGGGGATACTATTTATGACACTCAGTTAGGATTGTCCAACCTGGTCATTGTGCATTCCACTGGAGTTTATTCACACCATGTATCCTGGTGTCAGTGTCCTGGTGCTGATAAGGACAGACATCTACATCTCCTAAAAGCAAAGTTATTTCCTGCAAGCATCACTCGGCCTCAATCGGCTTTTACCTTTGATGTTCTAGATAACTTCCTCATAGATGCTTTGGAGTGCAAGACCTCAGCTATGAGCTTCTATCAAAAGCTACATCATTTTACCAATAATGCTTTCACTCATAAAATACCTGTGAGAAATTTCTTTATTACTATACCCCAGGCTTACATGATAAAAAGGATCGCTACCATGAACTTATGCAGGTGTCTCGTATATGGAGGGATTTGGTCAATAGAATAAGGTTCGGCTTTGCACATGAGTCAGACAGATCTCCTGGTCCAGAAGATTTAGCTCTTTATTGTCCAGCATGTCCCCAGCCTGGAATAAACTTACGTTCTTGGAAGGATACCTATGACAAGTAAGTTAGTTCATCAACAACTGCCAACTGAGCTGATTTTTGTGGGTGGCAGTTGGTTGGTCATGCAAAGATATGTTGTTGATGGAAATTTTACAGCTCAACATATGAAGATGAAGACCCCAGAAGATGATGTTTCACTAGCAGACGAAAAGGGATATATGGTGACAGAAGGACCTTATCAAAGTCACATAATAGAATCTGTGGAAGAGAAAGAGTGTCATATACCATACATTCAGGTCTGATCCATGGAAATCTGGACACCCAATCCATACATCCTAGTCCACCCATCCAATCCAGCTCACATATCCAATCCACCCATCCACTCCAATCAATATCCTTCCATATCTAATCCATATCCATATCCGACTCAGTCCATCCATCTGATCTGATCCACCCATCTGATTTGTGTTCATATCCGGTCCATGTCCATATCCGATCCATGCTCATATCCAAAACTATTCCTGCACACCTGCGCGTTACTCCTTTTAGGTTAATACCTGTGTCTGGCTTTCAGTTATCTCTGCACCTCTGGCTTTTGGTTATCTTGACTTCTGTCTTGATAAGATATTTCGTACAAGTCTTATTTCCGAGTTCATAGCCTTGTGTTCCGCAATGCCTCAAACATAGCCTCGGACTATCCTTACTTGCCTTCTGGCATGTTACCTACAGTATATAAACTTGTAGTACAACTCCTGCAGACCTCAGTCTGATTCATTGTTCCTACTTCTGTATATTCCTTTGATTACTCTGTATCCTGTTATCATGTCTATATAACTCCATTTCTGTTCTTGCACTTGGGCTCCGGCCCTTGTAAGCTTCCGACTCAGGCCTATGGGATTACTCCCTAGGCCGGAGCTTTGATCCTATGTCCTATAACCTTTTCGGACTTCATCCATCTCCATCTATCATCTGTTTCACCTCCGACTCTACCTTTGGTAGTCTTATACTGTCTGTTTCTATTCCGGACCTTGTCCGGAATAGTCTATACTATCTCTACACCATATCCGGACCTACTCCTCTCTAGTAGCCAACACTTCCTCTAAGATCCACAGATCTATGCTCATCCGATCATCCGATCATCCGATCATCTGATCATCCGCTCAAAGGGAGAGAGGTATGTGGTTGCATTGTTGTATTATGACCTCAGGCTGACTACGTAATCAGACAAATGAACATGGATGTTACAGTTGTACGTACCCCTATTCATTTTCTCATCTCCTGTACTTTGTATATTACGTAATGTGACTCTGACTCATATGCTCAACGCATCTGTACTATAGTTGCCTTCCTTCTTTGGATACGCACATATGTTCTCATGTCTCTTTTGGTCCGTGCGCACATATTGGCTTATTTAAGCATGTTGTACTATGCTTGTATACCTTACTTTAATCTTACTGGGTTTTACCTGGAATATCCTTTGCTTAGGTCTCCAACCTAAGTCGTCTGAATCGTCTCTAAGTCTAAGCACTCCTTAGCCTTAGTCTCTATTCTCGTAAGAACCTCTTAGACTTGTCTTTGAGGCTGAACCCTTGATAGTACTTGGAACACGTTCCTTGTACTTTTGCCTTGTCCTCTTCTGGACATTGTAGAACTTCCCAGCAGACCGTCTGTGTCTTTTCACTGTCGCTGGTGACGCCATCCCAGTTCGTAACATGGACTATTCCATCTGCAACACATTGAAATATCCATCAGAAGATATTGACAGTGCACTCATAATCTATGATGTTGCATGCCAGTGGAATATTCACTTCGATGAATGGGTGAATCAAAGCTATCACCTGTCTCTTCCTCCATCAATCAAAATATTGCTAGTGATCGGCAAGTTTCATCTAAGCGCTCATAAGCTACTGTGCTTTCCCAGATTCAGCCTCAATTTTATTACAGGAGCTGGTCATATTGATGGGGAAATCTTGGAGACCCTATGGGCCCCATTTAACAAGATTTCCCCAACCACAAGATCCATGACTCTCTCTCACAGACAGGAAGTCTTGGATGACCATATGAGGGATTCTAATTGGAAGAAGCTTGTCAGAATTGGCAAGTCTCCTCTCTTGACTTCTGAGATGTCAACTTCGACTAATGGAACACTTCAAAAGTCAAATTATTACTTAAAAAGTATAATCAAGCCGTACAGGGTGTTAAAGACACTCAGGGTACATACAAAGAATTGACAAAGTCTCTTAATTGGGCCAATGTCTAGAAATGGAAGAAGGAAGCTGAATCAGCAGCTCTTGATTGTGGTGAGCTTCTTGACATCTAAGTTCACTGACAGCTTTGCGCGCCCTCATCTGGAGCCAGCATACAAGGTCACTCTGGCTGTGTTTAATGCCAAGAATATCAATGTTCAAAGCTGCATCAGATGTAGAAAGAAGAATATTTGACATGTTCAAAATAGTGGGTAGTAGGAATGAGACCCTAAAATATTCACATTCTGATTTAATGCTGACACAACCCTGTAGAGTTAGTTTGGGGGCAGTGGCAGAGTTATGGCACACGACTGCAATCAAATTATACAAATATTAAAGTAACAAATAACCTAATTCACACACTTTTCGAATGCAGCGATGTCTAGGCCACTGCTCAAACGACCTTTTTTGGAGTGCCATCGCGCGCCATTAATGAAACTAAAAAAAGCAAAAAAGTCTTCAGGATCGCTTTATGAAAGTGGTGTTACTTCTCAGACCCTTCAGTCAATTCTACTGCAGAACCAGTTAATAGGACATGTACATTGGCCAGCAAAACCTGATGTACAGGACACCGGCCGGCCTATGCACTACCTGTGTAGGCCAGTCATGCAGAACCCTAGTAGGCTGATGTCTCATCCAAAGAATGTCATCTCTGCACAACCTGTATAGGCCGATGGTGCAGAACCATTGCAGGAGATGGTAATCTTTACAAATTGTGAACTCCAACCATTGCAATTGCATGAAACAATAATAATAATCTATTCCAGATATTCAAGTTGGGACGAGGCAGTGAATTGAGAAAAATAACTGCAATAAAGGCCACTCATTTTTGAAAAGAAGTGAAAACCAGCGTAAAGTCCAAAAAAGGCTGATTAAGTAATTCGAGGTTTTACTGATGTTCAACAAGTGCTCCCTCACAGAGTAGACTGGTAGGTATCTCGGACGGGAGGAGCAAACTGATTTTGTGGACTTTGATTTCGGTAGCGATATCATCGAACGAACGAAGGGCATGTACAGCAGTTGTACACGTGACCAGGTATCATCGAGGGAATTGACGCGCTGCAAGAGTGTTGCCTTCTGAGAATCCATGGCGTGTTGTCCGATTTTTTTGCTCTCCAACTCAAGACGCCGCCTGAGACAAGTTTAGAACAAACAATGAGCCCCCATACACCCAGCAGACCCGGATCCTCTATTGACTATTATTTATTTATTTGAGTGGAGGATGCCAGAAACACATCAACTTAGACACGCCGCATCTGCATCAGGCCCCACTGTCATATCTAATTAGATCAGGTACGTAGGAACATCAGGTGATCCGTATGCTGCTTTGCGTCTGAAAAATGATGGTTTGTTGGCAATTCCATATCAGAAGTTGGTTTCGGCATCAGTCCACGGGGTTGTGGCAAAGCCGACACTGGGGTTGGCGCTGAAGGCATCGAACACACTGTAGAAACGCTGGAGGAATACGTAGCCAAGACAAAAGTCAATCCCACGGCCAGTGGGTCTGTCAAGGCTTTTAATGACGAGATATATACCACTCTCACTACCCTGAATCATGTAGTTGAGAAAACGAGGCCATATTTGGCCGTCAGGGGACAGATTGTAGGTTTCCTGCCACCCAAAATGGTGAACAAGTGGTGTGAGGGCTGACAGAATTGACGTACTTCGCCAATATGGAATTCCAAGGGCAACAGGGCACGGTACTGCCTAGGGGTAAGAGAGAGCATTCCAGTCCTCGGATCAGGATGAGCGCCGGTTACATGCTTGTACATTTCATAGGCATCTATCAAACGTTGATTAGACCGTTATTACTCTCTGACTCTAAATACACACCGGAGGCAATCAAAATAAAGGTCATGCCAGAATCCACGATACCAGAGGTGAGTGGTAGGATCTCCGTGTCGCCGTACTCGATGCTCTGATCGATACCCCAATAGTCCGATGCAGGCATAATGCTGGTGCGAGGACTGAAACAAATTAAGTACTATCAGTCTGGATTGATCCAGGAGCTGAGATAGCTTACGTGTATGCGATGTTGCCGATGTCAAAGTCAGGGTTTTCATCACCAAAGATGAGCATTCCATTATCAAGATCGACTGAATCCATACTGGAGGGCTTGAAAAAGAGACCAACAAGGGGCAGAGAAATGCTGCCTTGCATAAACAGGCTTTCGGTGACAGTTGCAAACGTTGTTTCCGGTTGGGTTGGAATTAAACCGCGTGACAAGCTTCTAGGCCCGATGCCAAGCATACCGTCAAAAGGCACGACGCCCCACGTTCGAGTGGCAGCACCAATGATCATACCGTCCACGGCGTCCCCATCGGTAATCTCGATGGTATCGGTGCATAGTATTCCTATAGATGATCGTAGGTATTTTCAACTTATGATATTGTTGTATGTCATACCGGCAAAGAAGGAATAAGGGTATTCTATCGTTATGGGAAGCCAAGTGTTGAAAGCGGGACTGGATGGGCTGTACGGCCTGTTGGCGCCAATCCATGTGATCGCGCTCGCGGTGTTGACAATCAAGTGGTCTTGAATAATACATTAGCAACCGTATATTATATTTTCTCAGTGTTGAACCTACAGGATGCGGTGTGCAAGTGACCGCCAACGCCAATTGTTACGGAGGAGACCACATAAGCATTATCCAAAGTAACATCAATAAGTCGGGCATCGTCGCGCTGCACCGGTTTGGTACCATTGGAGAAATGTAGCCCGCTGGTCATGGGGAGGATGATTCTGGAATTGCGAACTTCAACGGGCGAACCCGTGATTGAGATTGACAAAGCCAGGAGTGTCCACAAGGATGCAGCGGGGAACATCATGATAGTTTACTGAAAAGTTATATCATACTTGGTGGCCCATTATATATGTGCTAGCGAATGCGATAGCAACGTTCAGGAAGCTTAGTCCCCCTCACGGAAAAGCGATGACGAGATAGTTGCGATCCGAGTCATCACGAGTGAAGGATTTGACTTCCCGATAAAATGTGGCAAGAGATGGTTTGCTTCCCCGACCACCTGGTGTTCCCACATACCTAGCGGGGCTTGCTGGCATATCTGTATTGAAAAGTTGATGTAGTGAATGCAGTAGCTTTCGAATGCATTGAGAACTGATGATGCAGTGCAATCTCGCTTACATAGGTTTCATTGAATGGCACAAATGCAGTTTTATCTGAGATCTAGGCGATGAGGAGGTACTCTGGGATGAGATTCTATGGTCAGAAATGTGCTCTACGAAAGCTGTGAATTGCAGGCCCCTATGGCCCGAATATTTGCCGTGACGAGACTGGAATGCTATATCATAATGTCGATGACTTTACCGACGCTGCGAGAGTCACGGTCTACTGGCAATGGGACCTGCCTGGCGAAAATCTCTCAAACCTATGAAGGTAATTCCTCCGAACGGCATTCATTGACGATTGCAGATTGTTCAGCAAAGGTCATGAAGTTCATCCCAAATGATTGCTGCGATGCGAGAGAAAGTTGAATTCACGTCTCGGAAACATCCGAAGTAGGACCCTGTAAGTGTACGCATGCCACCGCGCACCGTCTCACTAGATCTGAAAGCTCGCATACCTGATGTGCACTGACGTGGAAATTCTGTCACAAGTATTTGTTATTTACTCGGCATCTGCTATACAAAACTAGACACTCGTGTTCTATGGTGCAGTTCACTTAGAGGCCGCTACTTTTGTCCAAACTTTTTCCCACCCTTAAGTTGTATCTTTTATTATGTAATCCCTTATGGGAAAACGTTTCTTTCGGTGTATTGAACGAAACCCCAAGAGCGATTTTTAATTGGCTCAAATTTGGGCAAGATAGCTCCTTTGGCCCTCTCCCGACTGATGTTTCAGACGCTCACAACACATTGTTGATATTTAAGGTTACGTACGTACATTCCATCACCTCATACAGTGGTTCCGAACCTGCATTGGTGATTTTGCATACCTCTCCTTCGCTCATTGTCCATAGGGATATCTCAACAACCAAATCAATGTGAAGTCAAGTTCATGAGGAGCCTTCTAGAATCCTCTGTCCATCCTTAGCCATCTCCATACACTCTTGGTCTACCACCTCATATCAACATCCATGCGTTTCATGTATCTGAACTTCAACTGCCACGTCTCCGATGGTACCGTTTCCCCCAGAGCACTGCCGTTTCGATCATCCACTACTGGTAGGTCATGATTCATGACATCCTGCTTTTGATGACATCCCAGCCACGCTCGATTCTTTTGAAGTTGAGAAGGTTTCAACTACGTGCTCACACCGTTGACGCACACTCATAAGGATATAAAGCTGTAGCGCTGAACAGTCAAGCGCATCAACATCGAGATGCTGTTTGTATGCGAATCTCGTTCAGCATATCGTCATTCTCTGCAAGCTAAGTATCACGGAATGCAAGTTGAAGTCTGGTAATCGGTATACGAGCCCGTCACAACTTGACAGAATGTTCAGGTACAAGTTATTCTTGGCCATACAAATTAATTATCTGTTGACGAACAAAGCACCAGGGATCTTCAGGGGACTAGGACAACTAAGCGACAATCTCTACGAAGATGCAGATGTTCGCTTGCCCTCATCATGAGAAAGCTTGCAATAGTGTTTGATTTTGGATGAGCTGCACTCGTCCTTTTACAGATTAGTCCCTCTGAGACCTGACGAAACGAATACTGCCTCTCGACACTTCCCGTACTGCTATCTCCTCTTTTGTAGATAGCCGCGGCTACTTCGATTTCGGGCTTGTCGACCATACGCTCCACGCATACGATTACGATTCGGGGTCAGTTTCCCCCATCACTCAGACATCGTCTTACTTATCCCTTGAAAGGACTACCAAATTCTCGATTCTAATATACATTCACTGACACATCACTATAATTCAGTCTGCAAGAACTACGTTTTTATGTTACCCGACAGTACATACCCTATCCCATATTTATCAGCTCATCCTTGAACTGGCTGCCACCGACGACGATGATGTCTCTTCCTCATCTTCTGGGTCTGATTTATAGCAGGCAGCACGAGATGAGGCACTCGGGCTTGTCGGGGCGAAGCTGAAGGTCGTTTCATCTGACATGAAGAAGAGCACATCAGACTATGTCTGCGCTTCGAATCAGAACGTGTCGCTGTTTCCTATTGTAGTGCGGTTGAGTACTATCAGGGAAATTTTATAGCATGAACTGCATTAACGAGAAGTAGTTGCAAGAGTCCTAGTGAGTGACAGAGAACGACGCCCAAAAATGGTTAGGTTTATTGCTCTTTCTCAGTCCTGTCATCGTTGGATTTTGTTCTTCTAGTCATGCGCGATATATATGTTGGTATATGCTATCAGTTAAGATGCGAGTCTCCCGTAGTAAGACTATTCCAGATGAAGGAGAAGGTAGTTCAACATCCCTTGATATTGTCTCGGACGAGCCAGCTAGCACTGAGCAGCCTACAATTGACATACCTCATACCATCTCTCTTGTTTTAAAGAGGAACTGAGCACACTTGAGGTGAGAACACGCGAGTTGGACAATGCAATCCACATTGTCACCGGATAGTGGCAAGAACGTTTGGTCTATAGTTAAGTCAAAAAGAGCGAAATAACTAGGATTGTATTACATAGGCACATAACATGTTAGAAACAAAGCAACCAGATAATGAAGTAATTTGTGGATGAGGCTGCGGAGATGCCAGACCTAGTACGATGGATGAGTTCTACAAAAAATAAGACAGAGCTTATAACTCACCTGTGTAGAACACTGTCAGAAGCACTAGTAGGCACTGAAGACATAGGTGGTGTCATCGGTGTCAGTTTCGTCCGACTCGCGCTTCTCCTCATCTCTCTTCTTGTAGCCTCCGAAGCTGTAGTCGTCGTCGTAGACATCAACTTCCTCCGAGCCGCGCTTGCCCTCATCTCTCTTCCTATAGCCACCGAAGCTATAGTCGTCGTCGTAGACATCAGCTTCCTCCGAGCCGCGCTTGCCCTCATCTCTTTTCCTGTAGCCTCCGAAGCTATAGCCGATGTCATTGAGGTCAACTTCTTCCGACTCGCGCTTCCCCTGATCCCTCTTCCTGTAGTCTCCGAAGCTATAGCCGATGTCATTAAGGCCAATTTCCTCGGAGTCACGCTTCCTGTAGTCTTTAAAATCATAGTCGTTGTCGTTGACGTCGACGTTTGACGAGTCGCGCTTCCTGTAGTCTTTGAACTCATAGTCGTTGTCATTAACGTCAACGTCCGACGAGTCGCGCTTCTCCTCGTTCCTTTTCCTGTAATCTTTGAATTCATAGTCGTTGTCATTTACGTCAACGTCTAACGAGTCGCGCTTCCCCACATCTAGCAGTAAGTTACGTTAGTCAACCTTCGCACAGTGATGAGTCATGCATGCTCACTAGAACGTTTCGCAACGCCAGTTGCTCCTTGCGTGGGGTACGCTGTAGCAACAATCACGATGGATGCGAGCACGCTGAAGACAAGAGAGAGCTTCATGTTTTGAGTTAAGAGCGACTGGTACTTGGTCAATGCATTACATTGGAATCTTCAAGAGAGCTTTATACTTTTTCGTAGGCCCACTCATGACCCAGGTCACCTCGATTGGCTGAAGGCACCACGGTATTCACTTGAAACATTTGAAAAGGATTGTTCTGAGTTGACGGTTACAGTAATCAGCCGTTAGAGTCATCGAGAAATCACTCAGCACCCACAATTCCAATGAGGCAAGACAATCACGCCCGAATTCTCATTTCCGAATGGACTAGTAGGTGCATAGGGCGTGTCCTCTCACGTGAGTGATGAAGACACTTCCGCAGCAGAGGACAGGATTCATCTGAAAAATACCGGAATCAGCGAGGCTGTATTTCGCATTCGCAAATGGGCAGTTCGAGGACCACATGCACGACAACCAGAACCGCGGTACTCGGGAATGACGCAATACCATTGGCTTCCAAAAACAGATCAAAATCAAGTCCAGACAGGAAACGTCACCTTTATTGATATTCCAGACACCGGTAGTTGTTGATCTTGGGACAAGTAATACTAAACACGAAAAAACCTAGCAAGCCTGATTTTTGACTGTACGGTGGTAAGTGATCTGAGTCCGTATCGTCCTATGCACTAGTATCAACCGCGTTCGAGTTCTTTGCACCATTGGGCTGAAAAAAATCAACATGAATTAATCGTAGTGCCGCTGATATGGCCAAGCGTTCCCAATTCCCTTTGCTCTCCACATAAATCCAAAATCATTCATACGTACCACAAAATCATCGCCGAGCACACAAGCAGCACACACGTGCGTAAATAAAGTCCCACCATCTTCTTTCTGATGGCATAGCATGGTTCATGCAGCAGGCATTCCTAATTGCGAGTGTTTGCGTCGATACAGATGAGATGCTGAGCGTCCACTTGGCACTCAGTGTTCAAACGTTCATTGCAGCAGTACATATTGTCACGTGCCATAATACTGTGAGAAATTCATACCAGTTGAAGAATTACCGCCGAAACCCTGGCTTCACTTCCTTACCAGTCGTTGTTAGTACTTGCTATTCTCTCGCTGCGGAATATTACATCAAGGTCCTAAACACAGCTCTTTTTTTTCTTATCCTTATGTTATGTTGAACTTTACCTAGTACAGAATCACACAGCTCTTCATAACAGATAATTGCAATGAGGCTCGGTTCCAGGATCCAGTTTTTGATGCGGGGTAAGCCCTCTGTAAACGCGAAGACTCAACTGCCTCTTTAATTACCGCTCGTGCTGGAACAGGAAACTCGATACGAGACATGTGGAAGAGCAACTTAAAAGTGTTTTCGTTCCGACCACCTCGGCATAGTAAGAGCAATTTATCTACTAGTAGGTTTGCTCCATAATTAATCACGATGGTAACTCAAAACCATTACCGGCGTCCCATGGAAGTACGTGAGTGAGTTATAGCCGTATCAACAATTATGACTTCTATTATTGTTCTTCTGTGGCTTAGCGCTTAGCTGTTAGGCATCTCAGAATCGAGGAGCGACTCAAACGACAACACTCAAGACCCAACTACTGACCATAGCCTAACCAGGACGAAAAACGCCCACCACATCGGCACGACGTTAGAGAACGAGGATGCACGACTCGCAAGCAGGCAGGAACAATCATATCCCGTGACCAAAAAGATGTGTTCCGACGGTGTCATATTCATATTCCTACTACCTAGTTTTGGATTCATTCACGCTTGAAGCTTTAGCCGTCAAGATGCCTAGGAACCCGAACTTACATGAACGTGTATATAGATGGCGAAATAAACTGTTCATTCATTCCTGTGTCATTCATGTATGTACTAACAATACATTAATTCGACCGAGCTCTTAACCATTGCTGTTCTTTCATGAATTTAACACTTCGCACAACATTCCTTATACATTGCAGTGCATCAGATGGGCGGCCAGGGTAGAGGGTGTCAACCATACCTTTGGAGTGAGCTAATATCGGATTTATTGAGATGAACAGCGTGCCTGAAAACCAATCCATATTGAAACAAATGTTGCATAGTGAAAAAACTCCCAAACCCCCGGTAGGTTACATCATGATGCTACAGCTCATACTACGAGCAACTGAACAGGAATCATAAGACGATGCTTGAACGGCGGTTTTAACAGCTAACGTTAACAACGTAGCTACTTATCAGTATCGTAATCGAAGTAGTTCAATACGGTTCGCTTCCCCTCATCCCTCTTCCTGTAGTCTTTGAACTGATAGTCGGTGTCGATGATGCCAATCTCCTCCGAGTCACGCTTCCCATCATCCCTCTTCCTGTAGTCTTTACCATTGAACTGATACTCGATGTCAACGACGCTAAGTTCCTCCGAGTCCTCATCCCTCTTCCTGTACCTTTCAGTATAGGTAGTGAAATCAATGTCAAGTTCCTCCGAGTCGCGCTTCCCCACATCTAGCGCAAGTTACATCGGTCAACCTCTGCATACTGGTGATAAATTGTGGATACTCACTGGAACGTTTCGCGATGCCAGTTTCTCCCTGCGTGGGGTACGCTGTAGCAAAAACCACAATGGATGCGAGCACGGTGAAGACAAGAGAGAGCTTCATGTTTGAGTTAAGAGGTACAACTGGTACTTTGTCGATTGATTACATTGGAATCTTCAAGAGAGCTTTATACATTTTTGTAGGTCCACTCGTGACTCGGATCACACCCCAATTCAATTGGCTGAAGCCTTATCCGCTGAGAACATTTGAAAGGGATTATTCTAAGTGGAAGGTCACAGTCAGCCTCACTGCTGACTCACCAAGATCACTCAGTGTCCGCAATCTCTCATCTCCGGATGGGCTCAGTGCTTAGGGCTGCCGGCAGAACCTTTCAGGGGAGTGATGTGAAAGAGGGATAACAGTCCCGCAGCAGAGAGGTGTGCATTATAAACTCATATGACGTAAAGCACCCAGCCACAGAATATTGGCAATTGCCCAATTGCCAACAAATCAAAGAAACAGGAGAGGGGTTGTCCTTCAACTGATAGGCTTCCCGACTCCAAACTGGTCTCGGTGATTGGCAGTCACTCTCTGTCTGCACTTACACCTGAGACATGGCCAGATTGGCGGGAGGATAATATGTGGGACATATTTGCAACATATTTTACATCTATTGTTCAATGTTGAACCTAAACATATAACATACACATGTAAAATTTGTGGTCAAAATTGATTCCTGTTACAACCATGCAAAACCAGAGATTAGTAAGAAGTCCTGGTCTTACATGGGGTTGTACCGGAGGGTTATAAGTCAAAGGGGCTTGGCCTCAGCTCGTACGCTGTGCCCCTTACCCGAGTATGTGCCCTTAATTTCGGATGAAGTCCAAGGGAGAGTTCTGGTGGAGTCCAGATGGAGGGTCCGGACGAACTCTAAGGCAGGATAGCTTGACAGAGCTCCGATGGACTTCCGGATGAGCGCAGGAATGCGCCGGAACTATTTCCGGAAGGTAGGGAGTAATGTAACACTACTGGAACAAGTTCCAAGTCGAACAGATGAAGGATGGTCCGCTGGACAAAGTCCAGGGCAGGATAGGAGCAGAGCTCTGGAGGGAAAGATGATTCATAGATGTCAGAGGATAGGATAGGATGGATCCAGAGGACTAGGGGTCCGAAGGTCCGGAGCTCGGAGGAGCAGAGGAGCAGAGGAGCAGAGGAGCAGAGGAGCGGAGGAGCGGAGGAGCGGAGGAGCGGAGGAGCGGAGGAGCGGAGGAGCGGAGGAGCGGAGGAGCAGAGGAGCAGAGGAGCAGAGGAGCAGAGGAGCGGATGATCGGATGATCGGATGAGCATAGCTCTGTGGATCTTAGAGGAAGTGTTGGCTACTAGAGAGGAGTAGGTCCAGATATGGTGTAGAGATAGTATAGACTACTCCGGACAAGGTCCGGAATAGAAACAGATAGTATAAGACTACCAATGGTAGAGTCGGAGGTGAAACAGATGATAGACGGAGATGGACGAAGTTCAAAAAGATTATATGACATAGGATCAAAGCTCCAGCCTAGGGAGTGATCCCATAGGCCTGAGTTGGAAGCTTATAAGGGCCGGAGCCCAAGTGCAAGAACGGAGATGGAGTTATATAGACATGATAACAGGATACAGAGTAATCAAAGGAATATACAGAAGTAGGAACAATGAATCAGACTAAGGTCTGCAGGAGTTGTACTACAAGTTTATATACTGTAGGAGCATGCCGGAGGGTAAGTATGGATAGTCCGAGGCTATGTCTGAAGCATACGGAAACACATTAGTAAGTACAGCGGGACATAAGGCTATGAACTTGGAGATGAAGCTCGTACGAAATACTTATCAAGACAGAGGCAGAGATCACTGAGAACCGGAAGCACAGAGATACCCAGAAGCACAGAGATACCCAGAAGCCGGAGACACAGGTATATTCTAAAAGGGTAATGCGCAGGTGCGCGGGAATAGTTCGGATATGAACTCAGATCGGATATGGACACGGATCGGATATGGACACAGATCGGATATGGACACGGATCGGATATGGACACGGATCGGATATGGACACGGATCGGATATGGACATGGATTGGATATGGACATGGATTGGATATGGACACGGATGGATATGGATTGGAGTGGATGGGTGGATCGGATATGTGAACTGGATTGGATGGGTGGATCAGATATGTGTAGGTTGGGTGTCTGGATGTCCATGGATTGGATTTGATCTAGACCTGAATGTACGGTATATGACAATTCCTTACTAGATTTGTCTCCAAATGCAAAATATATGACAATCAATAACTAGAATTTGAAAGGAAGCCTTTGTTTCGACACCAGATCCATGCCCTATAATATCAAAATTATGACAAAGATATTTGGGATTATGAGACAAATGGGGAGGGTGCAGACATGCTAGATAACAAGGTAAATCTCAGTCTCTTGAAAAGAACTCTATTGACAGTTAAAGTACCTAGATAACAAGGTAACTAAAGCACTCGTTAGCCAGAGCAAACAGTGACTTATGACTAGGTACTTACATCTCAGTCTCTTGAAAAGAACTGAGATGCTTTTGCGCTTGAGAACCTACTATAAGGTGAGTGGAATAGCAATGGAAATAAAAGTAATCAATGACATATTGCACAGCATAACAATGTCATCATGCTGGCCTTGTGCTTGGACCAACTCTCTCTTATTGTCTCCCCCTCGTACCTGTCTTGGATCCTTTGGCCTCATCTCTCTCGGATCCTTCAGCCTAGGGCTCAGCAGGGGTATGAGTAACCCCTGGGGGTCATGGGTAGGGGTATCCAGGGGTATGGGTATGGGTATGGAACTTGAGACCCATGGACCCCTGAGCCAAATATGAGACCCCTGAGCTTCTTACTATCTACAACTGTACAGTACTACATGATGAATACACATTGCAAATTAATGAGTCTTAGGTTAATATCTGCACTACTCCAACTACATATATGTACTCTGCTCCTACTATTTTTTACCTAAATAGACAATAAGATTCTTTCAGCTGAGCCCTTCTCTCCCATATCCAAAGCTGTCTCTCTGCACAGACCACATTCACACTTCTTTGCACTGAAGTATGAAGCCAACCAGAATTGGTATGACATCTAGATTGGATAGCAGGATCATCATGGCTGCATGTCATGTAGCATACTTCTGATCTCAGATCCAATCAGATCCAATCAATCCTACTTCCGTCCAGTCCACAGATCCTGTCTGGATCACCGATCTGAAAAGTGCCCACTTCTCGCACTCTAACTCCCTTGTGGATATCTGCGTCTATCTCCTTTTGTCATTCCTCCTGTTTCTGGTATTCTGGCTGTGTATATTTCCATCCTGCTCATTGATCCGTTACCTGTGTTTCATTTCTGACTCGTGCTTACTGATCCGCTGTGCATTAACTAATAGACTTCCATTATACATCGTACATAGCCCTCGGTCCTGGACTCGTTGATTATCCGTGCTAGTTACTTACAGTATATAAACCACTTGTAGATCTCTGTAGAACCTTAGTTCGAATATCATCTTAGATTCTCCTCATTCTTTCCTCTGGACTTAAGTTACTTCCAACTCCAGTCATCTTCTGAGACTTAGGATTGATTCCTATAGTCTATCTCTCCGACTCTACCCTTGGGTAGTCCACCTCTGTTAGTTTTAGTTAAGGAACTTGTTCCAAGACTAGTCTTAATCCTTATTCCATCTCCATGTTCTGAATAACCTTTGGACATGTCATATCCAAAACCTTCGGACATCCGTATCTGTCATGATGTCACTTCCAGATCTTTGGACATATAACCTTCCTCCAAAATAAGGGGCATCACTCGGGAAAGGGGCACAGTGCACGAACTGAGGCCAAAGCCCTTTGGATCTCTTACCATTTGAGTACGGTCTTAACAGTATTGGGCAGCATCGAGTTCCAAACGACTGAACAGGGAATGCCATTGACCCCATCCGCATCATCGCTGCCTCCGGACACTCCTTCCATGGTAGGAAACTCTAATCCGACACCTCCACTACCTCTGGATATTCCATCCAAGGTAGAAACCTTCCCTCTGACATCTCCGTTGCCTCCGGGTGTCATATACTGTACATTCAGGTCCAGATCAGATCCAATCCATGGACATCCGGACACCCAATCCATACATCCTAGTCCATCCATCCTGTTACAGTTGTATGTACCCCTATTCACTATCCGTTTATCTTCTTTTCGTATATCATGTCACATGACTTCGACTCATATGCTCAACGCATCTGTACAACACATGCTGTTACGAACTGGGGTGGCGTCACCAGCGACAGTGAAAAGACACAGGCGGTCTGCTGGGAGCTTCTTACAATGCCCACAAGAGGACAAGGTGAAAGTACAAGGAACGTGTTCCGAGTACAATCAAAGGTCTGGCTTCAAGGATAAGTCCGAGAGGTTCTTACGAGAATAGAGACTAAGACTAAGGAGTGCTTAGACTTAGAGATGATTCAAGGACGACTTAGGTTGGAGACCTAAGCGAAGGAAGTTCCAGGTAAAACCCAGTAAGATTAAAGTAAAGAATCTACTACAAGTACAACGTGCTTAAATAGACCAATATGTGTGCACGGACCAAGAGAGGCGTGGGAAAGTAAGTGCGTATCCAAATGAGGAAGGCAACTATAGTACAGATGCGTTGAGCATATGGATCGGAGTCATGTGACATGATATACAAGTAAGGAAACAAGGAGAGAATGAATAGGGGCATGTACAACTGTAACACATGCCTTCCTTATTAGGATATGCAGTTACATTCTCACGGTTACCTGGTCTGTGCGCACATATCTACCTATATAAGCACAGTGTACTTGTAGTAGATTCTTTACTTTAATCTTACTGGGTTTTACCTGGAATCTCCTTCGCTTAGGTCTCCAACCTAAGTCGTCTTGAATCGTCTCTAAGTCTAAGCACTCCTTAGTCTTAGTCTCTATTCTTGCAGAACCTCTTAGACTTGTCTTTGAGGTCGAACCCTTGATCGTACTCGGAACACATTCCTTATACTTTCACCTTGTCCTCTCTTGGACATTGTAAGAACTTCCCAGCAGACCAGCTGTGTCTTTTCACTGTCGCTGGTGACGCGACCCCAGTCATAACAAAAGATTAAAGTCCTTTGATCGTCGACTATCCAGTCTTCGACCCTGAACCCTGATTGCTTAGATAAGCATATTAGTGTACGTGTACGCTAAACTGATTGTCAAGAGGAGCCCTCTGACAGAAGACAAGCCCTAATGGACAGCAAGACAGCGTGTGTAGGCACCGAGAAAGTATAACTCACCATACGAATCGCCAAATATGACGACCAAAGAATTTGAATATAAAATCGGTCAGCCAACTGGTTTTGACGGAGATCGCGACAACTCTCGCGAGTTTATCCAGTCATGCAATCTACACTTCGACATCAACGAAAAGCTTTACACTACTGACAAACAGAAGATCATTTTTATAACATCCTTCATGACTGAAAGGAATGCCAAGTCCTGGAAAGAGCAATTCCTTGACCATGCCCAATCAACCGACACCTCTGGACAAAAAGTTGGTTATGGAACAATGGTGGATTTTATGAAAGCTTCAAAGAAACCTTCGACCCAGTAGACACCAAAGGAACTGCACTCACGAAACTCAGGGACCTCAAACAAGGAAGTGGAGATCTTCACACCTACATCGCTGATTTCAAGGCACTTGCAGCTAAGGCTCATATCACTGATAACGCCACAAAGATCCAATTCTTCCAAGATGGCCTGAATTGGGGCATCCTTACAAAGCTTTTCGCACTAGGAGATGTTTCGGAAGTATTCCGAGACGTTGTGCTGCAATGCATTTCCATTGACAACTCCCATCATCGTCTCCAAGCCATGAGGACATGTCATGCTCCACAACAGAAAAAGAAGAACTATGGAAATGCATGCTACATACCGAACCGTGATTCCAATGCAATGGTTGTAGATCGAATCTCCGATATGGAGAGATCCGAATGCATGAAGAAGGGACAATGCTTCGGATGCAAGAAGACAGGACATCGCATTCATAATTGTCCTGACAGAAAGAGGAAGACCCCGCTCCGACAAACCAAAGTCAAAGAAGAAGAAGAAGAAGATGAAGAAATTGTGAGACGGATTGTTGAGGATTTTTAAATTGGAGAAACAAGGATTCGACGTATGTTTCTCCCAATGTATTACTAAGACTTGTGCGTGCTGTAGGTGAAAGAAAAGAACTTCGCGTCCCTATCACTCTTCACTCGTGCACTCGCCTAAAATCCGTCAACACCACCGCCGTCATTGATTCAGGAGCGGCAGGAACATTCATCTCTGAAGAGTTTGTGAAACTCCACCAAATCACACGACGAAAACTCAAAACACCATTTCGAGTTACTATGGCAGATGGAATTAATATCACCAAACTAGGAAGAAGAGATCAAATCCTTCTGGGAATTCCGTGGTTACAAGCAATGAACCCAAGTATAGATTGGGCTGCTGAAACATTAACCCTCCCTCGAACAATGAAATCAGATGAAATTGAAATTGATATGGATATGGATTGAAAGAAGAATGGATTACCTCCAGCCTTCAATTGTCATTCTAAGAAATGGCAATATTCCCGACTTCCGAAATCCCTTGTAATCCCTTCGATTTCTAAAGACCCCGAACCGGAAGTACAAACCCCATGTACCACCGACCCCATTCCCCATGTACAACTGCCACGACCAGTATCACTGATTCCCCACGCAGAAAAGCGCAAGAATGAATCCGAAGAAGTATCCATGGATACACCTCTCACATGAGATGGAACTTCCTGACTCAAACAACTTCCCAATTACTCCACGATCTCCCTTCCGAAATACAGTAACAAAGCTCAAGAATTTGCCACGGATGAGAAGGAAAAGAAAAAGAAATCCTTCGAAGAATTGGTCCCGGACTATTTGCATGACTTCGCAGATGTCTTTGCTAAAGACGGACTGAACAAACTACCCCCAGAACGCCCTGGTATTGATCATTGGATTGATACTAAACCCGGTTTCATCCCTCATACATCTAAGGTTTACCCGCTATTGGAAAAAGAACGTGCTGCCGTCAAAACGTTTATCGATGAAAACATTGCAAAAGGTTTTATCTCAGAATCGAAGTCACCTCAAGCCAGTGGTTTCTTCTTTGTGGGAAAGAAGAGTGGAGAATTGTGTCCCTGTCAAGATTATCGCTACATCAATGATTGGACGGTCAAGAACGCCTATCCGCTCCCACTCCCTATCTCCCTTGTTGCATGCCTTCACAACGCACAGTTCTTTACGAAAATGGATATCCGGTCCGGCTATAACAATATTCGCATCCATCCTGATGATCGCTGGAAAGCTGCTTTTACTACGGAATTTGGCCTCTTTGAACCGAACGTCATGTTCTTTGGCCTCTGCAATTCCCCAGCAACTTTCCAAGCATACATGAACCGTACTTTCCAGCAGGAAATCAATGAAGGATGGATGGTTATTTACATGGACGATATCCTGATTTTCTCTACAACGATGGCAGAACATCGTGAACGGACTAGACAGGTTTTGATGAAGATACGAAAGGAACATCTGTTCTTGAAACCAGAGAAATGTACCTTCGATGCAGAAGAAGTGCAGTACCTCGGAATGATAACTCGCCCCGGACAAGTTGCTATGGATACCGCCAAGACTAAGGGAATCTCTGAATGGCCAGTTCCGAAATCTGTAAAAGAGGTTCGATCATTCCTTGGTTTTTGCAACTTCTACCGCACGTTCATTTCCCACCATCCCGATATCGCCCGACCCCTTATTGAGTTAACAAAAAAAGATAAGGTCTTTGATTGGTCAACCGAATGCATGGACACCTTCGAAGAACTGAAACAATGCTTTACATCCCAACCAGTACTCTGTAACCCTGATCCTTCCCGACAATTTGCTATTGCTACCGACGCTTCGCTCATAGCAACCGGTGGAGTTCTCTTGCAGACTGATGAAAATGGTGTTTATCACCCATGTGCATATCTCTCACAGTCTTTGAACCCCATGGAACGCAATTACCAGATCTTTGACCGGAGAACTCCTTGCCGTAATCCGGGCATTGAATGAATGGCGCCATTATCTTGAAGGAAACCCACACCCCGTCCTAGTATTCACCAACCACAAGAATCTTCTGTACTTTAGAAGTGCACAGAAGCTTACCCGTCACCAAGCACATTGGCAATTGATTTTGTCTATTTACGACATTGAACTGCATCACGTTGCAGGTACTAAGTTAGCAGTACCTGATGCACTATCTCGCCGGCCTGACTATGACTCCGGCAAAGATGATAACGAGGACCAGACACTTCTCCCTGACGCTCTATTCGTTCGTCTTCTTGATACTAATCTGAAAGATGTCTTATCGTCCTCCGACCCCCTCGACGACCCTGTCTTCAAGACAGCGTCTGATGCCCTTGATGGCGTGTGTCTTCCCCCTATGAAGTCGACACTCTCTGACTGGACGATTGAGGAGAACATCCTCTATTTTAAGAATTGTGCCTATATTCCACGAGCACATCGTCCCGATATCCTAAAACAGTATCATGATCATCCTACCGCGGGACATCCCGGCAGGTACAAAACTGAAGAACTCGTCAAATGCGAAGCTTGGTGGCCCGCTATGGGCTCTTATATTCGGAGATACGTCGAGGGTTGCGCCCTTTGTCAGCAAATGAAAGCCGATACTCACCCTGTTCGACCTCCACTTGCCCCGATCCCTTCCTCTGCGACTCGACCCTTTTCCCAGGTCTCTGTCGATCTTATCACTGACCTCCCTGTCTCTGGAGGCTTTGACAGTATCATGGTCGTGGTAGACCATGGCCTTACGAAGGGGGTAATTATTATCCCTTGTTTGAAAACCATTACATCCGAAGGCGTTGCTAAACTATTCTTGAAACACGTCTACCAACGATTTGGACTCCATGACAAAGTCATCTCAGATCAAGGTCCACAATTACTATCTCGCTTCTCTAAAGAGCTTACCCGACTTCTCGACTACGTCATTGCTCCATCTACGGCTTATCACCCTCAGACCGATGGTCAAACGGAAAGGCTAAATCAAGAACATGAAACATACCTACACATCTATTGCTGCAACAATCCCGAAGATTGGGTAGAACACCTACCAATCGCCGAATTCGTCCACAACCACCGAAAACATGATGCAAGGAATGCATCACCCTTCTATTTGATGATGGGATACGAACCACATGCTATCCCTCACCTTATCCCTGATTCATCTGTCCCCACAGCAGAAGATTGGGTACGATCCCTGCAGAAGATAAGAGAAGAAGCAATCGCCTGCCATAACATTGCAATGCAAACAATGACCGAACGATCCCGAGGAGATAAGTACATTCCATGGAAGATCGGAGATAAGGTTTGGCTATCTGCCACTAATCTTAGACTCAAACTCCCATCGAGGAAACTTGCACCAAAGCGATATGGACCTTTCCCGATCATTAATGTCTTATCGCCCATCACGTTCACACTCAAACTCCCTCCACAGTGGAAAATCCATCCTACGTTCCACGCTTCCGTCTTATCGTCCTATAGCGAAATGGACGTACACAGTCCGAACTTCCCTGAACCACCACCTGACATCACCGAAGAAGAAGAAGAATATGATATGAAATAGAAGCAATTCTTTCTCACAAAGGAACCGGTACTCGCCAACGCTATCTTGTTTCTTGGAAAGGATATTCATCAGGAGACAACAAATGGCTCCCAGAAAAGAACTTGAAGAACTCCGCTCGAATATTAAATGCTTATAAGAAGCAACACGCCCTCTGATTATCCTTCAGTCAACCAACTGCACAAAGCACTTGATCAACTACCACCATCAAAATGTCTTTCCCCACTGCCTACATCACCCCCGTCACCGTTGCCAACAATGACTCCGACTCTGATGCTGAAAACTATGGAACCCTTGCCACCGAAATTGACAACACCTCCTACATCAAAGCCGCCCTTCTATGTGAAGGACACGCCCTTGAAATTGAAAGAATCCTCACAGAAAGAGGTGCCTTCCTGGCCCTCCTTCTCATCAACATTATCCGTACTGCCGCCCTCATCGAAGCCACAGCCAATGAAACCACAGACACTACATATCATCAACGCTTCTTACATCTTCAAAAACGCATTTGTTCTTATGCTATGTTGTTGCTTCCTGGTTCTTTTAAAAGCGATGTTGAAGAAGCTATTCACATCGTGGCCGAATGTCGAGCAGGCGTTGCTCGACCTCCCTCTCCGCAGAAAGATACGCCACTTCCTATTCCAGCACCCTCTTCTTTGCGCATGTATTCTAGTATTGACGCCCTTGCTGGCTTATGCACTGCTGTCCAAGAGATCGGACAGCTCACCAACGCGGTCATCGAAACCATCCAGCAATCAGTCGCTGAAACTAGAGCAGCCAGAAACTTAGTCGAAGAAGCCATCACTGATCTACAACAAACCAAGCTGACCTCGCATCCCCCTGAACCCCATCTCCTATTGAACAACCGACCTCACCGCCTCCTGTCATAGTCTCTCATGACCATCCTGCATGGCTGTATGAGCCCTGTACAGAAGAACAGTGTGAAGCTGCAAAAAGATTAGGATTCCTGTTGCTGAATTAATAACACTCGGCCCTCGACTTCGCGACCTTCACATTCACCCTCCCATGTCTATCCCGTCATCATTTGGTCCAATGGATCCTGTCTCGCCAGTCTTAGTAAAAGACTTAGGCATCACCTCTCCTTCTTCCTCCAACAAACTTCTTGCGGTTGCTGAACGAGGGACTACTCCTGACCTCCCCGCATCCGCGTACATGCTAACCAGCAAGCAACAGGCACAGCTTCAACGTGACAATGCCTTCGCCTTAAAACGCATGACACGACAGAAAGGGAAGAAGCATGCTAGATCCGCCAGTCCTAAACCCATTATCTCACCATCACCATTACGCATGTCCACTTCTAACACTGATGAAAACAGGAAATGTCGATTCTGTGGCATCGTCGGACATCGGCAAAAGAATTGTCTCACTACCAATGCCAAATCTGTCTGTGACATGCTCCTACCCATCTGTCCATTTACTGCCCTCAGCGTCTTGGGGAACCCCCGTTTACACTTACCTGGAAGACGATGGATTTTATAATGCACTGCGTAGGTGGGAACAGTATCTTATTAACCGTCGACGATGAAAAGAAGGTCAACGGGCAAGGACTGTAGCAGAGGAGGAAGCGGCTTATATGTTAGGAGGAAGTGCCACTGATGAAGACGTCGCTAACTATGACGACTATGACCCGTCTATGACACAACAGAGATGTTTGAAAGCCGGTGACTTTCAATGTAATAAGGGGGTAATGTTACAGTTGTACGTCCCCTATTCACTTTCTTTTATCTTCTTTTTCATGTCACATGACTTCGACTCATATGCTCAACCATCTGTACAACACATGCCTTCCTTATTAGGATATGCAGTTACATTTTCACGGTTACCTGGTCTGTGCACACATATCTACCTATATAAGCACAGTGTACTTGTAGTAGATTCTTTACTTTAATCTTACTGGGTTTTACCTGGAATCTCCTTCGCTTAGGTCTCCAACCTAAGTCGTCTTGAATCGTCTCTAAGTCTAAGCACTCCTTAGTCTTAGTCTCTATTCTCACAGAACCTCTTAGACTTGTCATTGAGGCCGAACCCTTGATCGTACTCAGAACACGTTCCTTGTACTTTCACCTTGTCCTCTCTTGGACATTGTAAGAACTTCCCAGCAGACCGGCTGTGTCTTTTCACTGTCACTGGTGACGCCACCCCAGTCGTAACACTACATCACAGAGATGAGGTTCTTGATGACGATCAAGGACATAGAAGCGATGAGCTTCTATGAAGTTTGAATAGTGACAATAAGATTATGAAAAGCTTATCAAAGGAAGTTCAGGGTCGAAGATCAAGTAGATTCAAGTTAAAGAAGTACAAAGGCTATCTGCACATATTTATATGTAAGATTGAAGTGGAGCGCGAATATGTAAGTATTGCTAGATTAAGTATGAAGTCAGATAGCCAATAGGAAGACGCATGCTCACAGATGAGTCAGAGGCGTATGAACCAATGAATGCACACATGTGCAAAAGGGAATCATAAGTGTGGAGCTGAAGGTATAAAAGGTACAAGCCAATGAGGTGACGCACGAGTCATAGGTAGATGCAAAGGAAAAGATAAAAGGAAATACAACACCAGACGTAGTCCTTGAGCCAGAAGGCTGTTTGTGTGAACCAGGGGATAGCGCGTGTTGAAGCACAGGGGAAGGCATTGAACGCGACAGAGGCATTTGAGATGCAAGAAGCGCGGGGAGCGCGAAGAGCATACATGAGCGCAAGGGGTACCAGAAGAGTGCGCGTTTAGCAATGATGGAGGAGGCAAGGTAGGGCGTGATGATGGCAAGCCAGATGAGGATGGAGGCCTCATCAGGATGAGAGTAGATGGCGATGCATAGGAGGAAAAATGATAGTAGGGGCGCAAGAAGGTGTTCTTGTAACATAGGGTATAGAACACGCCAGCAGTGACTGGCACAAGTATTATGAAGAAAGTTGATATAGGGTTCCTGGATGACTAAGAGATCATGGTTAGTGATATCGTGGCCATTCATTTGGGATTCTTGGGCCGATAAGGAGGCATTGAGGTTCTGCTGCCAAATTTTTAAGCTAACTGGGGTAGAGGTAGGTTGTTCAGACATTGAAGGGGGAGTGTTAGGGCCTGCATTGGTGGTTGAATAGGTGGAGGAAGAGGGAGCCGAGGAGGAGGAGGAGGAGGAGGAGGAAGAGGAGGAAGGAGGGGAGGGGGAAGGAGTGATGTTCATTGGTGTCAAGGGGGGGCTGGAATGGTGGAGTTGAGTTCAGATTCGGTTTTCTGTGGTCGAGTGACTGATTGGAAGGTGAGTGTCGATTGTTTGCTGGAGAGGGTCTGGCTAGGTGCAGGGGTCAGGGTTGGGGTCAGCATGTGTGGTTCTGCTGATCGGGAGGCAGGGGTACAATGGGGACGAGTGGGTGCATCTATGGGTGGTCTAGGAGATCAGGTCGCTGGGTGGGTCGTTGGGGTCCAGGAGGAGCTTGTGGGGAAGAAGGGGAGCTTGTTCTCTGGGTAGAGATCATCCAAGGCTTTGTAGCGGCAGATGAATTCTGGACACTTGCGACTCCAGCTGGTATGACCTTGGCTCTTACAGTTCACACAGCATTCTGTGCAGAAGGAGTTACACTGTGCAGTCCAGTGACGCCCACTGCAGGTGCCACAGACATCATGGGGAGAGGAGCAGTTGCAGGCCATATGTCCAAATTTCTGACATTTAGTGCAGCGGATGGGTTCCTTGTGATCCTTACTGACAGCATAATGGTGAGTGTCAATACATAGCCCTTTTTTGAGGATGTTGTTGGCAGTTTCAGCATCCTTGATTTGGAGTAGGGTGAAGGCAGTGCATTGCTCCCTTGTACGGCATTGAGGGGGTTTGATCCACCCGATAGAGGTGATGGAGCTGGGAGGGAGGTAGTTTTTGGCTTCAATGTGGCGTGTGAAGTCATCTCATTTGATTTCATAGGTGATGAGGAGGAATTGGATGACTATGGCATATGTCCTATCACGGATGCACATCATCAAGTCCAGGTGGGTCTCAAGCAACATGCAACCTGTAGGACCTTTGAGCCAACTTGCCAACTGCTCACTATCTAAGTTGATGATCAATCCTCCATTGCAAAGATGCTGAACCGCTTGGACAGTGCCTGTGGGGGTGCTGTCATTACATATTTCAACAAGGATGTTGGAGATCCGCTTGGCTATGGAGGCATTAGTGGCCTCTGGGGGGAATAGTGAGTGGCCCGGTGTTGGGTCGAGCAGGATCTGTTTGGTGTGGAGGGAAGCCCTGGCCACTGCCTTATCGAAGGGGGGAGGGAGGTTAGTAGCTGCAACCAAGCTATATGTGGGAGGGATTGAAGGAGGTGTGAGGGGTTTTTCTTGCAAGAAGGTGCCGGGGTGCTGGGCTAGGTGTGAGGTGAGGTTGTTGAGATGGTCTTGGGTGAACTCCAGGGAGGGGGTGAGTAGCTTGTAGGACTTGTTGCAGTCCTCAATCAATTCATAGAGAGTGTCTACTGCATCCTCAATCCATTCTGCTGCTGTTTTGAGGTCGTTTCGTTCTTCCTCCTTCTCCCATTCTAGTGAGTCCCTGAGTTTTGAGGAGTGTTCCATTGCATCTCTAATGGTCTCCACAGTGGTGTGAATGGATGCTACTTGCGGGGCTATGGCAGTGATTATGTTATTTACAATGTTGGTTGAAAGTGAGGTTGAGAGTTGTTCAGCTGCGATTTTAGCAATGACCTCCGCAATTTCAGATGCAGCCTGGTGCTTGAGGATAAAGGTCATTGCCTGGATGGCATTGGTGATGGCAAGTGGAATGGGCTTGACCATTTGGGTGATTTGGAATAGTATTCCTGCCATATGCAGCAGGGTAAGAGGTTCATCAGCTTGGCATAGGAGGACACTAGCTAGGTACTTCTCTGCAGACTCTAGGTTCGTCACTGCTCCTGGAAGGGCTTCAATATCATCTGGGTGCAATTGGTTCCTTGGGACAGTGGTGGTGTCACCCACCAAACCTTTCTTGCCCATTGAGCTTTTCTTTTCTGGCGCCTTTGCTGGCTCCATGAGCTTTAAGGTTAGTATCTAGTATCTGTTTTTTAGGTGATTTAGTGGTTTTCTGGATGGAGCTGGGTCAGTTGGTGATGCCATTGGGCAGCATTGACATCGTTGAGCACAGTGTTCTGGTGTGGTGTCTGGGGTCTTGATCCAGGGTGCCACTTAGTGTGAGACTAAGAAGCAATCAGTGGTGAGCTTGAGTGGCTGGGATGGGTTGGTTTGACAGTTGCATTGATAGTTGATCTATCTGTCCTTGCATGAATCCTAACGAGAGTGTTAGTGTCTTAAGCATGTTATGGCACTCAGCTGTAGATGCATGTAGTTCATTAGCTGTCTCATCTAACCTGTCCGCTGATATTTTCAGGTCCTCCCTCCTTTCATCATGCTCCTCTTTGATTGATCAATATAGATGTTCGGCATTCGTGATAGTCATGGCCACTTTCACATCTGGTTGTTGAGCAGAGTTTTTGTTTTTGAGGTCAGCCACTGCTGTCAGTAGTTCATCTGTTTGGGGCTTGATGGCTGCCATCACTTGTTTGACTATCTGGGGAGTTAGCGAGACCGACAGTTGTCTAGCTGGAGTTTCTGCAATCTTGCAAGCTGTGCATTTCTTGAGGAGAAAGGCTACTGCCTATATCGCTGTGATTACTGGTGCCGGCATGGTGACTGACATCTGGGTGATGTGAAATAGAATTGACGAGATGTGGGTGAGAGTGAAGGGTTGGCCTTCTTGACATAGTAGCTTGGCAGTGAGGTAGGCTTCAGCTCCAGTAGTGTCCATAACAATGTTGGCCATTGATTCTATTTCCTGTCGTGGTGGGGCTTGTTGTAGTATTGCAGGTGTTGGGACTGGTGGTAGGAGTCAGATTGGGTGGCCCCATACCTGCATCAGGAAATTCACACATTCCTTGACGTGCTTAATCAGCTTAACTCACTTATCTCAAAACTTGTTTGCTCTCTCTCACATCATTCACCTGGCATATCTTATATTTTTTGAGTGCGAAATATAATAAAACATGTATATTAATATATCTCAACATTTTTTTTCTGAATTCACTCACATTGAAATTTTGGACAAGTAGATTCAATTTCACCAAGGCAGTTAAGTGTAAATAAGTCTGCATAAGGGCACGTCAAGGAATGTGTGAATTTCCTGATGTGTGTCCCCTGGAGGCATGTCAGTGATCGAAAATGGGTGAAAACTTATCTAGGTAGTGTTTTTTGGGGTTTTTTGGGGTCTTACTCTGGGTGCCACTTAGTTTGTGACTAAGAAGCGATGCTTACGCCGTTGACGCACACTTGTGAGGATACAAAGCTGTGTGTAATAGCGCTGAGTAGTTAGGCGCATCAACATCAATAAGTTGTTCGCATGTGAATCTCATTCAGCATATCGCCGTTCTCTGCGAGCTACGTATCATGGAATACAAATCGAAGTCTGGCGATCATTCATGGGCCCTTGACAAAATGTTCAGGTACAGATCATCCTTGGTCATACAAATCGATTATCTGTTGATGAACATAGCACACAGGGAACTTCGTAGGGGCTCAGACAACTAGGCGACGATGTCTGCGAAGATGCAGATGTTTTCTTGCGCTTATCACAAGAAAGCTGGCGAAAGTACTTGACCTTGGATCTGCTGCACTCGTACTTTTTACAGATTCGTCCCTTCGAGACCTGACAAAATGAATAGTGCCCCTCGACACTTCCCGTACTGATATATCATCTTTTGTAGAGAATCACGGCCACCTCGATTTAGGGCTTCTTGATCATATGCTCTACACTACAATTCGGGACGTGCTCAAGGTCAATTTCCCCCATCACTCAGGCGTCGCCTTACTGGCCCCTTGAAAGGACTACCAAACTTTCAATTCTGCCATGCATTCACTGACACTTCGCCAGAATTCAGTCTACAGAAATCACGGTTTTATGTTCACCCCGACAGCAGATACCCTACTTCATATTTATCAGCTCGTTCTTGAACTGGTTGCCATTAATGACGATGATATCTCTTCTTCCTCATCTTCTGAGTCTTATTTAGAGCAGGCAACAAATATGAACACTTAGGCTTGTCGGGGCAATGCTGAAGGTCGTCTTGTCTGACATGAAGAGCGAGCACGTCAGATGAGTCTATTAATGTGGAAGGTGGAGAAGTGCTGCAAGCAATATACGATAGTGCTGCCGAAGTCCGGTTCGGTTAGGTTCATCACCCTATATCTGCGAACCCTGGACCGGATGCCTTCGAATGCGTTCACAAGGGTTCAGTTCAGGTTCAGAACGCGTTCGAACCCTCGAACCGTTGATTTAATTAGCAAAAAAAATCAAAACGAAAATGACATGTACAATACGAATAGCTACTAGAACTCTTCATTGACATCGACGCGGTTATCATAAGGAGCGGCGAATTCAGCCTGGGCTGTTGCGGAGATGTGACCTTGGTGGTATGCACTCTTGAGCAATTGAAGAGCCTCGAATGTTGTTGGCTTCAAACAGCTGCGACGCACGGTCCCAGTAACACCGCCGCTCGAAAATGCTCTCTCAGACGCAACAGCTGATCCCTGAATGGCGAGGTAGTCCTTTGCAATGCGGGAAATAGTTGGGTATTGTATAGAATGGTGCTTTAAAGTTTTTTGAATCATGTCAGTACGAAAGCAATACAAATAAAATAACGAGACGTACACCCCACCAAGCCACCACATTGTTGACGTCCTCGAGCGGTGCATCTAGATAGTCCTCGAGTTCTTGACGAGGCCTTCGTGTGGTTGCGTCATTCACGACACGCGATTTGACAGAGCTTCACATCCAATTATGGCCATACGAGCCTTGGCGAGCAAGCGAGGGAGGCTCGAACATAGTTACAGCAGGGAGTGCAAATGTTGAACCTATACCACAAGTGAATATATATATCTCAAACTAAATAAAAAAATGTTGCGCACCTTCAAGTTCCAAAATGACAATCCATTGCGCAAACTTGGTGGAAAACCCAGGAATCACCACAGTAGTAGGTATATTCTGAATGAAAAAACATCAGAAGTTAGCAACTTATCAAACATGAGAGACGGTGAACATAGTACCGGTGCTTCGAGTCGTTGCATAGCTGAAAAAAGTACCCTTGTTGCTTGTGCAATGTGGGGAATGCTACTGTCAAAAGAAGAGAAGGAACAGAAGTTGGTGAGCGCACTACTTAAACTGACAGGAAGCCTCACGAAAAACACGCAGCTGGAATTGTGCACATGGTGCAGGTTCGGACCGGTTCGGACGCGTCCGAACCGGTCCGCATTTTTCAGTGACGACATCGAACCCCGAACCTGTTAGGGGGTTCGGTCCAGGAGAGAGACCAAACCTGTGACCGAACCACTGGTCCAGTCTGGATGGGTTCAGGTTCGAACCATGGTTCGGGACCGGACTGCGGCAGCACTAATATACGAGCGCATGCAGACTATGTCTACGCGTCGAATGAGAATGTGTCGCTCTTTCGTCTTGTGCGGTTGAGTAGCATCGAGAAGATTTCGATTTCATAGTTCAACTGCATTAACGATAAGTTGCAGGAGTCCTAGTGATTGACAGAGAACGACGCTCAAAATTTTGGTTAGGTTTATTGCTTTCTCAGTTCTGTCGCAATTTTTTCTTCTAGCCATACGCAATATATATGTTGGTACACGTTATTTGTTAGGATGCGAGTCTCCCGCAGTAAGACCATTCAAGAGTGAAGAGAAGATAATTGGCCCATGATATGCCTCGAACGAACCGACTACAATTGAATACTGTCCCTCTTATGTTAAAGAGGAACCGAACAAACTCGAGGTGAGAACACGCGAGTTGGACAACGCAATCCACAATGTCATCAGATAGTGGCAAGAACGCTGGGTCTATAGTTAACTCGAAAAGAGCGAAACGACTAGGATTGTATTACATAGACACGTAACAGGTCAGAAACAAAGCAACCCGATAAAGAGAAACAACTAGGACTGTATTACATAGGCACGTAATATGGCAGCAACCAGATAAAGAGATCATGATATATAGATGTACAGTGAAATAATTTGTAGGTAAGGCTGCGGGGATGCCAGACCTAGTATGATGGATGAGTTCCACAAAAAATAAGACATAGAACTATAACTCACTTGTGTAGTGTCAAGCCAAGAGGTCCTAGTAATCAGTGAAGACATAGGTGGTGTCACTGGCGTCAGTTTCGTCCGACTCGCGCTTTTCCTCACCCCTCTTCCTGTAGTTTTTGAAGGTATAGCCAGAGTCATTGGCATCAACGTCATCGGAGTCGCGCTTTCCCTCGTCTCTCTTCTTGTAGCCTCCGAAGCTATAGTCGTCGTCGTGGACATTAACTTCCTCTGAGTCGCGCTTGCCCTCATCCCTCTTTCTGTAGCCTCCGAAGCTGTAGTTGATGTCATCGAGGTCAACTTCCTCCGACTCGCGCTTGTCCTCAGCCCTCTTCCTGTAGCCTCCGAAGGTATAGCCGATGTCATTGAGGTCAACGTCTGACGAGTCGCGCTTGCCTTCCTCCCTCTTCCTGTAGCCCCCGAAGGTATAATTGATGTCGTTGAGGTCAACTTCCTCCGAGTCGCGCTTCCCCTCATTCCTTTTCCTGTAGTCTTTAAAGTCATAGTCGTTGTCGTTAACGTCGACGTCCGACGAGTCGCGCTTCCCCTCATCCCTCTTCTTGTAGTCTTTGAACTGATAGTCGGTGTCAACGATGCCAATTTCCTCCGAGTCGCGCTTCCCCACATCTAGCAGCAAGTTACATTAGTCAACCTCTACATAGTGATGAATTATGGATTCTCACTAGAACGTTTCGCAATCCCTGTTGCTCCTTGCGTGGGGTACGCTGTAGCAACAATCACGATGGATGCGAGCACGCTGAAGACAAGAGAGAGCTTCATGTTTTGAGTTAAGAAGTGCGATTGGTAGTTTGTCGATGTATTACATTGGAATCTTCAAGAGAGCTTTATACCTTTTCGTAAGTCCACTCATGACCCAGGTCACCTCAATTGGCTGAATGCACCACGGTATTCACTTAGAGCATTTGCATTTGAAAGGGATTATTCTGAGTTGACGGTCACAAGAATCAGCCGTAAGAGTCATTGAGATATCACTCAGCGCCTACAATTCTATCGAGGCAAGACAATCACGCCCGAATTCTCATCTCCGAATGGACTAGTAGGTGTATAGGGCGTGTCCTCTCACGTGAGTGATGAAGACACTTCCGCAGCAGAGGACAGGATTCGTCTGAAAAATACCGGAATCAACGAGGCTGTATTTCGCATTCGCAAATGGGCAGTTCGAGACCACATGCACGACAACCAGAACCGCGGCACTCGGGAATGGCGCAAGTACCACTGGCTGTCAGAAGTACAGATCAAGGGCAGGTCCAGACTAACGTCACTTCTATTGATATTCCAGGAACCCGTAGTTATTGCTGATCTTGTCATATCTAGAGTCAATACTGAATAAGAGCCTAGGAAGCCTGGTTTTGACTGTACGGTGGTAGTGATCTAAATTCCGTAGCGACCTATGCGTGCAGCAGTAGTATCAACCATGTTCGAGTTCTGTCATGTTATTATTTCCACCATCTGTACGCGTGCCCGGGCTGAACAAGGTCAACGTGAAATAATTGTAGTGTCGCTGACACGCAATACGTTCTCAACTCCCCCTGCTCTCCACACAAATCCAAAATCATTCGTACATACCACAAAATACGCCGAGCACACACGTGCGTGAAAGATAAAGTCCCAACATCTTCTCTCCGATGAGATAGCATGGTTCAGGCAGCAGGCGTTCCTGAATGCGAGTGTTTGCGTCGATACAGATGGGATACTGAGTGTACTACACACTTAGTTACTAGATCGGTTCAGAGTGGCAATTGCGGCGGTACATATTGTCACGTGCCACGTCGTGAGAAATTCATTGGGACTGTGCTATTCTACCCTTGCGGAATATCACATCAAGATCTTAAGCACAGATCTTTTTTTATCTTTATGTTATGTTGGACTTCACCTAGTACAAATCCATACAGCTCTTCATAACAAACGGGGCTCGGTTCCAGTATCCAGTTTTTGATGCGGGAGCAAACCCTCTGTAAACGCGAAAACTCAAGTGCCCCCTTAATCACCGCTCGTACTGGAACGGGGAACTCGACATGAAACATATGGAATAGCAACTTAAACGAGTTTTCGTTCCGACCGCCTCGGCATCAGGGAAAATTAAATCGTCTAGGTTGGTTTCATAATCGATCATGATGGTAACTCGAGACTGTTACCGGCGTCCCATGGAAGGATGTAAGTTAGAGCCGTATCAACAATTACAACTTCTATTATTGTTCTTTGTGGCCTGTCAGACATCTTAGAATCGAGGCGCGACTCAAACAACACTTGAGATCTAAGTACTGACGGATACCTAACCAGCACGAAAAATCCTCACCTGGTTTCACCACCAGTACGACGTTAGAGAACGAGGACACATGACTCGCAAGCATGTGGGAACAAACATCACATGCATCACATCCCATGACCAAAACAATATGTTCCGACAATATCGTATTCATATTCCTACCTGGTTTTAAATCTGTTAGCGCTTGAAGCTTGAGCCATCAAGGAACTTAGGAACCCGAACTTACATGAACGCATATAGATGGCGAAATAAATTATTCATTCATTCCTATGTCATTCATGTATGTATGTACTACCAATACCTTAATTCGACCGAACTCTTAACAATTGCCGTTCTTGGAAGATACTCATGAATGCAACATGTACTAGTGAATACACAGGACGATATTCCCTAGACATTGTGGTACATCAGATGGGCGGCCATTGGAAGGGTAAGGAGAGGTCAACCGTATATTTGGAGCGAGATCTATCAATATTAACAGTGTGCTCGACCAAGTTGACTTCTTATGCAGTGCGCCATGACGGCGACACATTTGTGGAGCAAATACAACGAGAGAAATGCCTCATGTGTCGTGTAAGTATACTGATATTATCCAGAAACACTCTCAGCACAATTCGGTTAGGTTTATTGATTTCTCAGGTTTGTCATCATACATTTCGTTCTTCTAGTCGTGTGCGATATATATGTAACTACATGCTATTGCTTTGGATATGAGAAACACGCAGTCTCCCGTAGTAAGACCATTCAAGAGAAGACAGTTGTTCCTTGATATGCCTCGGATGAAAGCCAGCTAGCATCGAGAAAGTTATAACTGACATATTGTCTCTATCATGTTAAACAGGAATGGAGAGCACTCAAGGTAACAATACACGAGTTGAAAATGCACCAGATAAGAGCTTACTGGCAAGAACGCCAAGTCTATAGTTGAGTCCAAGAGTAAAACAACCGGGACTGTATTACGAGCGGGCATGTAACACGTCAAAAACAATCAGATAAGGAAATCAAGATCTGTAGTTGTATGGAAAATTGACCTGTAAGCTGCGGCGATACCAGACCTAGTATAATGGATGAGTCCTACAAAAAATAAGACATACAGCTATAAGTCAAGTTCAGAAGTACTAATATTTCTTGAAGTCATAGTCATTGTCAAGAACATCAATTTCCCCCGAGCTGCGTTTCCCCTCATCCCTTTTGTATTTTTTGAAGTCATAGTCGTTGTCGAGGACGTCAATTTCCCCCGAGTCGCGCTTCCCCTCGTCCCTCTTGTATTTTTCGAAGTCATAGTCATTGTCGAGAACGTCAATTTCCCCCGAGTCGCGCTTCCCCTCATCCCTCTTGTAATTTTTGAAGTCGTAGTCGTTGTCGAGGACGTCAATTTCCCCCGAGTCACGCTTCCACTCATTCCTCTTAGTGTACTTCTTGTAGCCGATGTGATGATCGGTGTCAAGTTCCTCGCGTTTCTCCGCATCTAGAAAAAAGTCATGCTTGTCAACCTCCGCATAATAATGAGTTATGAATACTCACTGGAACGCTTAGCGATGCCAGTGGCTCCTTCTGTGGGGTACGCTGTGGCAAGAACCACGATGGATGCAAGCATGCTGAAGAGAAGAGAGAGCTTCATGTTCGAGTTACTAAGAGGTAGGTGCGACTGGTACTTTGTCGATGAATTACATTGGAATCTTCAAGAGGCTTTATACCTTTTTCGTAGGTCGGCCCATGGCCTATTCAAGTCACCTTAATTGGTCTAAGCCTTATCCACTCAGAACTTGTAAAAGGGATGGAGGTGGTCATTCAAAATCACTGAGCGTCCGCAATCCCAACGAGGCAAGACTATTACACCCAAATTCTCAAGATATCATCTCCGGTTGAGCTCTGGGCAAAGAGTAGGTCCTCTCACGCGAGAAAATGATATTTAAGACAGCCATAGTTGTCATCTATGCCGATAAACGGAAGAAGTTTTTGTGATGTTGGAGTATAGAGCCATAAATAAGTTACATAAAATAACTATCGCAAATTGGCAATTCGAAGACCAACGGCAACGACGGACCGCCGGGGAAAGCGCAAACACTATTGGCTGTCAAAAATGAATACTTCTATTAATATCCCAGGTACCTCTGGATGCTGCTGATCCTGTCATATTGGGATACTAAACACAAGAATATTTACTACCTAGTAAATCTGATTTTTTACTGTACAGTACGTACCCATGAGGAAGTGACCTGGATCTGTGCCGTCCTATTGACCAGTATCACCCGCGAGTTCGTTCTTTCAGGTCCTTTCCACGCGTTATGGGACTAAACAAAGTCATTGAACATCGACCGACATCAGGTGGCGGCGGCCCTGTACCTCATTCTTTACAGTTGTTATCAGCACCCTCGATGATTATTTGCTGCGGCATATCACGTCAATTTCTTATGCACAGCTCTATTTTTTTTGGATACTTGTTTATCGTCCACTGGGCCCTATATTGGACATTACCTACCGAATTCACATAGCTCTCGATAACAAACAATTGAGGTGTAACTCAAAAAACACTTCAGACATAGACGCTGAATGAAGCGAGTACGGATGGCATAACCAGCAATAAAATACCAACCAGCACGATATTAGAGTTGAACAACTTGAAGGCACTCGCGTTCACGATATAAATGAGGTCATGACGGAGTTTTAAAATTGACCCAACAGCCTGAACGTCCTGGGCTTTTGTATCTTCTGTCATCGTCGACAAGTCGACAACTGCGGATCGACACAGATTGACTCACTAGAACTTTGACCCAATCTCGAAGGGGCTCGAACCATGAAATACATGTCCTACTCCACACATGCACATCTCAAGCAATCTCTAAATACCGGGCTGCATATGGTTTTGTTTCAACTTTCAGTACCTCTAGTGATTTTCATTCAATTCACAGTTCAACTTGTCCCCACAAACGGTCTGATGCCGGCCGTAATACATCTACTTCTAATTCCCACATACAAAATATCTACTACGAAATTTTTATGACGGTGCAACGGGTGTCAGCGCGCCAAAAATCTTGGTGAGCAGATCAGTTCCTTTCTGCAGCCTTCCCTAGCACCACCCACTCCATTTGCAATCTTGATTCCAGCAAGCTGACTTCCTATGCAGTGCGCCATGACGGCAACACATTTGTGGAGCAAATACAACGAGAGAAACGTCCCATGCGTCGTGTAAGTATGATGCCAATATCATCTAGAAACACTCTTGACACGATGCACGTCCTACACTTTCTTCATTGAGCCTTCAAGCGTCTCTGACTCCCCAAGCATACCCTCTGGCTCACCTTCCCAAACACAAACACCCTGTTGCTATCGCCGATTCTGACGCTAGACAGCATCGTGCAGGCCACCACCGTAGACCAGCTTCTAAGGGATCCCGTAGACGATACTGGCCACAAACATAAAAGAATGCATGTTGACGAGTATCAGACTGGGGAGCCTGGGTATGTACCGCAACCTCGGACCCCAGGGTCTCAATGCTCACCGATCATACCACCTTAGGCCTGAAGTTTTAAGGCCTTGTAGTCTAGAGGTACGATACTTGCTTTGGGCGATTCTCAATTGCAAGTGGCCTGGGTTCGATTCCCAGCAAGGCCCTTCATTTTTACTTCCGTAGAGAACGGCACGCACTGCACCTGGCACTAGGCCGTAATGCCAACTCTCCTTCAGACCCCTCTGTGACCCCACATCTCGTCCGATTCGTTGAAATCCCCATAGCTTCAGTGATTCATTCCCGTACCCTCGCTACCGATGTCGAACTCGAGGTCGCGTGTGATCTCGATGTTATGTTTGGGATCAACTGGATTACTGTGTGGCCACCGTTTTGTGGGAAGATGAGACTCCAATCTCCAATCTTCCATGTCTGGCCTTCAAAGTGGTGACAGTGTCTCATTGTCCTTGTTTTTCAGTATCTGCTGATCTCCTTCTGTGTTTCTAGAAACTCCATGTATACTTAGTGATATTGAACTTACTGCTAATGATGGTGAATTAGAATTATCTCAGTCTTCATCCCTTGTCGGGGCAATTTTATTGTCTCGTAGACGTTCAGACTCGAATTTTATTGTGCATGTTGTTTCGGGTCGTGTCAATCAGGGGCCCCATAATTTTTCAACTTAGGAAGTCTCGTGAGTCGTCAAGTGGAAGAGGAGTTAAAGACTTTAGCCTGGGCAGTGTGGTTACCACAACAGAATCAAAATCTGTTTCCCGTGGACTACGCAGGTTCGAAACTTGCTTAACTACATTTTTTCTATCGGAACACACTTTGGCATTCATTCATGCATGGTTCCTTTAGAAGCTCGTAACTGGTCTTAGCCAGGTGGTTCCCATAACAGAGTCAAAATCTGTTTCTCTTGGACTGTGCAGGTCTGAAACCTGCCGATGACAAGGTTTTTTCTCTCTCTATCGGAACACACCTTGATATTCATTCATGGATAGATGCTTTAGGAGTTCACCGCAACTAGTCTTAGCCAGGTGGTTGCCACAACAGAATCAAAATCTGTTTCTCTTGGACTGTGCAGGTTCAAAACCTGCCAACGACATGGTTTTTTCCTATCGGAACACACTTGACATTCACTCATGGATGCTTTAGAAGTTCGCAGGAGCTGGGCTTAGCCAGATGGTTGCCAGTGTGCCACAACAGAATCAAAATCTATTTCTCTTGGACTGTACAGGTTCGAAACCTGCCCACGACAAGTTTTCTATCGGAACACATCTTGATATTCACTCATGGATGGATGCTTTAGAAGTTTACCGCTACTGGTCTTAGCCAAGTGGTTGCCACAACAGAATCAAAATCTGTTTCTCTTGGACTGTACAGGATCGAAACCTGCCGACAACACGGGTTTTTCTATCGGAAGACGCCTTGATATTCACTCGTGATGGTTTCTTTCACCGTAACTGATCTTAGCCTGATAGTTATCACAACAGAATCAAAATCTGTTTATCTTGGACTGTGTAGGTTCGAAACCTGCAATGTATTTTTCCATCAGAACACATCTTGACGTTCACTCATGAATGGTTTACTTGGAAGTTCATCTTAACTTGTCAATAAATTTTTCGAACGGTTGCGAGTCACACAAGGTGTTCGGAGGCCAATACAAGCTACTTACCTCACTAGGAAGGTTCTGAGAAGTAGAAGCCTTGGAAGTGGAGCACGGTGGTCTGGCTTTCCATAACATTCAGGAGAAGAGAATTGTTATGCCTCGGACGAAAACCAGCTGGCATTGAGCAGGCTACGATTGACATACCGTCTCGTCATTTTATATAGGAATTGAGAGCACTTCAAATAACAACACGAATTGAAAAATGCACTAGATAATAGCCCACTAGAAAGAACGTTGTCTGTAGTTATGTAAGTTGAAAAAAGTAAAACAATCGAGACTATGATATTACATGGATGCGTAGTATGTCAGAAACCAAACAACCAGATAAAGGGGAGAAGATAGGTAGATATACAGGGAAAGAAACTTCGGCGATGCCATCCAGACCTAGTACGGTGGATGAGTCCACAAAAAATGAGACATACAATTATAACTCACCTGCGCAGAACTTGGCGTCAAGTTCAGAAGTCCTAATACTCTTCGAAGATATAGTTGTTGTCGAATAGATCTACGTCATCCGTGGCGCGCTTCCCCTCATCCCTCTTCTTGTAGTCCTCGAATTTATAGTTGTTGTCGAAATCGTCTACTTCATCCGAGGTGCGCTTCCCCTCATCCCTCTTGTAGTCGGCGAAGACATAACCGTTGTCAAATACATCTGCTTCATCTGAGGCGCGCTTCCTCTCGTCCCTCTTCCTGTACTCCACGAATTTATAGTCGTTGTCGAACACGTCTGCTTCATCCGAAGCGCGCTTCCCCTCGTCCCTCTTCCTGTACTCCACGAATTTATAGTCGTTGTCGAATACGTCTGCTTCATCCGAAGCGCGCTTCCCCTCGTCCCTCTTCTTGTAGTCCTCGAATTTATAGTTGTTGTCGAAATCGTCTACTTCAGCCGAGTCGCGCTTGCCCTCGTCCCTCTTCCTGTAGTCGGCGAAGACATAGCCGTTGTCATAGACGTCAGCGTCATCCGAGTCGCGCTTCACCTCATCCCTCTTCTTGTAGTCGGCGAATACATAGCCGTTGTCATAGACGTCAGCGTCATCCGAGTCGCGCTTCACCTCATCCCTCTTCTTGTAGTCGGCGAAGACATAGCCGTTGTCATAGACGTCAGCGTCATCCGAGTCACGCTTCCCCACATCTAGCAGCAAGTTACGCTTGTCAACCTCCGCATGTTAATGTGTTATGAATACTCACTGGAGCGTTTCGCGAAGCCAGCAGCTCCTTGAGTGGGGTATGCCGTGGCAAGAACCACAATGGATGCGAGCACGCTGAAGAGAAGAGAGAGCTTCATGTTTGAGTTACTAAGAGGTTGGTGCGACTGGTGCTTTGTTGATGCATTACAATGGAATCTTCAAGAGAGCTTTATACCTCTTTGTATGTCCACTCGTGACCCAGGTCATCTCCATTGGCTGAAACCTAATCCACTCAGAACAACTGAAAGGGGCTGTTCTAAGTCTAATCAGCTCTCAGCCTTCAGTGTCATCGAACAATCACTCAACGGCCACAATCCCAACGAGGCAAGACTATTACGCCAGAATGATCATCTCCGAATGGGCTCAGTGCCGCGAATGGGGCCTGGGTTCAATGCATAGGGCAGGTTCTCTATGCGAGAAAGAGACAACACTCCCGCATCAGAGGACAGCTGCAGAGCCTCATTACAGCCGTAACACCATCATATATACCGATATATGGAAAAGGTTGGAGTACACGGCCATGATTAACCGCCGGGGCAGGTCACGGCAGTCTTAGCGGTGACCGCAAGGATCACAAAGCACGCGGTTGGCTGTCAGTGTCAAGATGTAAACAGAAAGTGTCAATTTTATTAATATCCATTCTAACTTCTTGCCGCGCTGATCTTACCATATCAGGATTCGAGACGAGTCACGACAAAACTTACTCCAAGCCTGATTTTTGACTGTACAGTGCCCATGGGGTAGTGATCTGTATCCATACCGTCCTATGCGTCAGTATCAACTACGTACGAGTTCTTTCAGGTCCTTTCCATCACGTGTGTTGGGGCTAAACAAAATTAACATCAACTGACGTTAGCCTGAAGTGCCACTGGCGGCCGCTCTCTGTCAGCTCTTCCCAGTCGTCACCAGGACCCGATGATGACTATTTCATTCTTTCTGCGGCATATCACACCAAGGCCTTCAACACAGCTCTTAATAAGAAATAATTTCAATAAGGCTCGGTTCCAGGATTCAATTTTTGCCTATGATGCAGGGGTAAACCCTCTGTAAATGCGAAGGCTCGACCGCCCCTTAATCACCGCTCTTCCTGTACACGATGCATGTGGAAGAGCAACTCAATAAAACTTTCGTTACAATCACCTTGGCATACCTTCTAGGTCAGCGCCATGACTTTGATGGTAACGAACTAGAGACTACTATTGCCGGTACCGTGTCACATGGAAGTAGCGTGTTACACCGGTGTCAGTAATCGCAGCGTCCATTATTGCCCTTTGGTAGCATTGAAAGAAGCGAGTCCTGACACATAATAGTGGAGAACTGACTGGTGCACGACTGATTCACAAGCAAGCGAGAACAAACATTATATATCCCAGTCGTGACCGAGTTCCTACAATATTCATATTCCGGTTACTTGGTTTTGGACTTGTTCATGCTTGAAGCTAGCTTGAGTCATTGATTACTCAGGAACCTGAGCTTACATGAGTAGTGACATAGATGGCAAAACACAATATTATTCATTCATTCCTATGTCATTCATGTAAGTACTGACGATACATTTAATTCGACTGAGCTCCTAACCATTGCTGTTCTTCCAAAATACGCGTGAATATGGAATGTAGTAAGTAGTAAGTATCACGACATTCCTTGTTGCATCAGACAATAGGCGGCCACTGGAAGGGTAAGGGGAGGTCAACCGTATCTTTGGTGCGAGTAACCGCGGTTTTAGGAATATGAACAGCATTCTTGTTAGACCAATCCAATAGTTTCTCGTAGTTCCTGCATTGGTGGCGGGTGTTGAAGTTAGGGTATGGGATCTCATGTCCCTCAACCCAGTCCCATGTTAGCAATGTCACGTCTGCATTGCACATGATATTCTGCCTGATCATTTCAATGCAATGATCTGTAATGTATACGATAAGCAGGTGGTGCGTCAAATAAGAAAACGTACGTACCAAGATGCATGCGGAGTACTGCGGGCAAGTCCTGGAACGAAATATCTGCGGGTGCATAATACTCGCGAAACGAGGATTTGCGAAGTAGATTCTACAAAGCGTGAGGCAAGAACGACTTGACTTTCGGTGTTGTATAGCTTACCAGACAATGGAGTTGGTGAGGGGCCTCCATGGCTACCATGAAACCCCCGCCAAATTCGGCTGGGAACTTGACCTTGGAAGCCGAATCTACTTCGCCGGCTTTGATAATCTCCTCGAGCGACATTCGAGTTGGTAGCACTGATTTTTCATGAGCATGAATAATTACTGATGATGATGACGGGAGAAATTGGACAACGTACCATCGCGAGCTATCCTGGCCCAAGCAGCATCAATTTCTGGAGAAGGAGGGCCACGATAGATAGAAGGATAGTCGAGGGTTCCATTGAATCTTACGATCGTAGTGTCAACAGCACTACTTGCTGGAGCTGTGACAGATAATCAACACTATGTTAACTGTCCGAGGATGTCTGATCACTCACAGTATACAGCAAGTTCATCAAGCAGATGGGGCGAAGGCGTGCCCATCCATAGCGTGAAAAAGAATATCGATGTGCATATCAACACGCCATGGCTCAATATAGGCCACATGCGAAGGATACGCAACTTGAAACGAGCTTCTGTACGGAGCGTTTCTGTAGCATCAACAAATGGTTGCTCCTCGTCACGGTGGACAGCATCGACAGGAGAGTAGTACTGTGAAGAATCTTTGTTCATGACCCTGGGGAAACTCTGTTGGCTAAACTCAGAGACTGTAAAGAAGGTTGGGAACACGCGAGCATATCCTGAGAAATATTTAGGAGTGTATTGATTTTCCTATCAGGTGTCGCACAGCAGTCCCGTCGGTGCAAGAGTCACATGCCGTAGCGGAGCGCTGGAAGGTATTCCATAGAGAAAGCATAGGACCAGGAAATGCGAGAAACTCGGAGAAGACGTCGGAGATGAGTTTGTTCCAAAGCAAGACCAGGAACCCTGAAAACCGGCTTAGACATATGCAGATAGATACAGATGAAGATGCCAGGTGACGCCTGGGAACGCCTTAATGACGCGTGGCCACAACGGTCGAGTGTATATTTACCGTTAATTGCGAAAGATCTAAGAATAGGGAAATGCACTAGTGATAATTTGATTTACCCATCATTGAGCCTAGATACCAAGTCTGAATAATTGTCAATCGCAGTCGATTAAAATAGTTTTCATCATTATCCTCATCAAGCAGAAATTTCCAGATCAAAACTCGAGCGCTTAAATAGTTATCAGTAAAATCCTTTGTGTAGTCCTTAGGTCCTGACTTCCAACTTACCCACGATTACGACTAGTGTCCCAAGTGCATCCCGAGTGTCTTGAAACCCTACTCACTTCGAGTCCTTTTCTTGTGCCAGCTATGCCTAAGAAATATTCTGCATCGTATTCTCTTGTCGACGATCGTGATGATGCGCAACTTCTTGATAACAATACAGAAACAAGACCTCCTCCACAGTCTCGTCTCCTTCGCTGGTCGCTATGGCTAAGTCATGGTGTGCTGGCTTTCATAACGATGCTGTTCTTCGTGCTTTGGGTATGGGCACCATCGATCGATGATATAGTTCTGTACTGTAGGTGGATAGATAGCGTCAACACACAGGACCTTACTTACTCGTCACAGCTCCAGCAAATGAGGCCATTGAATCCATCGGCATTATAAGATTCAATGGAACTCTGGGCACCCCTTCTATATATCGTGGCCGCCCGTCTCCAGAAATCAACGCCGCTTGGGATAGGATAGCTCTTGATGGTTGCACCTTATGCTTCACTTACATCATAGACATTTGCTGACTATTATTCCCAGCACGTCCGGTTCGTATAACGGCCGAGCAACTGCTTAGAAGAGGGGAAAAACCTACTCCTTCCATGGTTAGGTATCCAGACGAATTCGGTGGAGGTTACATGGCGAGTGTAGAAGTCATTCACCACCTCCATTGCTTGGTTAGTTGTAATACAAGAAGGCTGGTGAATCTTTACTCACTTCCCTATAGGATATGGTTCGCAGAGCCAGCTGGGGTGAACGTGATAACTCCACGAGTCATGAAGTCCACGATTCGGAAGCCTTCTGGCGCATTCATCTCGGTAGGTATACTGTTTCCTTCTCCGCCCACGTCTGCTCACTAGTATGTTATACCTCAGATCATTGCATTGAAATGCTCAGGCAGATCATCATGTGTCGTGGCGACGTGACAATGTTCACTTACGATTGGGTGAAGGGAGTCGAAGATCCTTTCCCCAACTTCAACACTCCTCACCAATGCAGAAACTTTGACAAGGTCTTAGACTGGGTTGATGAGCATCGTGTTTTTGCCCCTAAATCCAAGATAGTCCGCTTTGAGGATAACGTAGACCTGACTTCCCCTCCTTGATTGCAGTCTCGAAATACGACGGCCTTCGCGTAGATCAGGAATGGGAATGTAGCAGAACTACGTATGAATGTCCTTGAATACATCACAAAGTCGATTGGAAATCCTATTATTTCTGCTGAATAAATAAATATTATAATTTGCAAACAGTGCACCTTTGAGTTGCATTTTGATGTAGTTTTGCTTGATACCAACCGAAGGGATGTTCCGTAGTCTAGCACAACGCTGGTAATGCGCAGTAACAAGGTCTGAAATGGGCATCCCCTTTAGTATTCTGAATAGGAACTGCTATACAGAAGCAACGACACCATCCAAACATCATCTAGACGGTCTGTCTAGGCGAGAAAGGGAGAGGACATAACAGAGGAGTTTTGCCACAATTCAGGTTTGGACGTTCTGAACTCTTAGTACTATGTCACTTTGTTTGAACAGTAAAGTCGGGATCACGTGCTAGCTCATTATTTCTCACCCTGGCGCCCGTTGCCGCTCCAGTACTCTGGCCAGCCCCAGCCGCCCCACACTGTACTTCAGGCCCACCCCTGGCAACACACTCTGGCACCAAGTTCACCACTCACATCCATCGGGCCTCAAATGCTCGGTCTCACTGTCTTCCAAGCATTCTTTGTTCATCTCTACCTCAAGAGTCAAATACTTTGTTTCATTCCCCTCATGGACAAGGCCCAGCGACCCTTGTGGGCAGTGTATATGAATGATACCGCTCCAGGTTTCACATAATGTGTAAGATGTGTCTTTTAGGCCGGCTGAGGATACGCAATAGTACTTTCCTCATCTCACATTTTACCACTCGTCTGACCTGTTACTCTCGCCATTAGTTATGGAATCTGCCATCATTCAGACCCACGCCGATTGAAGGGGACCTCACTCACCACGTGACGCTGAAGACTCGGTGTACCACTGAAAGTCCGTTTATCAAATAAAATTTTACGGTCGTTCGAGCGGTGGTCCGACGTCGGTTCCCATCATGGTAATCTAATGTCATGCATCATGGTCAACCCGGGCACACGTAATTCCCGAACTATCCGGCGGACTTGGGGTACCCGGACTGCCTGGACTTTCTGCTCACATCAGCTGGGCTACCGCTGCATCCGCATCTTGAGTCTCCAGGCCGCAAAGTTTGAAATTATTATATCAATTTTTACACAGCCGAAAAAGACCTCGATATAAATATGAGTATCTTATTTGGTCACATAATTCAGGTACTCAACGAACTAAGCATGATGATAGCACCACGTGCTTGGGGCCGCTGGTAAGAATAGCGCTGGGGCTGTGCCTGCCGTTGAACGTTGAACACTAATATGCTTGGTGAGTAGATCAACTCCCAGCTGCGCATGCCGTTTTGGTAACGTTATTAATAAATCTTTAGTTTAGCCGAGACTCGTGTTAAGTATCGTATGAGGTTCCCCGCCAGAATGATGTTATGAACATTGATGCCAATGTCACCGGTAAAACTTCTGACCATTAAGATTTCATTTCAACACAGAACTCGGCCATAGTGATAGCAATTGCAATAAGGTTAGCTGCATCGCGGCGCTCGTCCTCACTTATTTTACACAGTGAACCCCAGGCGAGGGGCAGTGAAGGTTGTAACAGCAGTGGTCATTTTATTGATCATTGATCAGACCATGGTTACAGCTTTAACTGTGCTAACTTGATGTGGCGATACACAAGTCAGAAAATCGTAGACAATTCAACATCAACACACTGTCGCCAGAACGCTCATAGAGTCTGTACTTGGCATCAAAAGGAATGAAAGCGTCATACGCTGCAATTGATTCATGTAACACTCCGCGTAAATGGATGAAAGAATGCATTCTATCATCGCAAGCTGGTGACCAACCACTCATTTGCATTAGCGCTTACTCATCTTCATTGAAGTGCGCATCTAAAACGGCCGGCGGGAACAACGGAGTGATGGGCTGGGGGCAAGCCAGTCAGACGCGAATAATATTTTTATAGAAATGAAATGAAAGTGTGATAAGTGTGATATCATTACACTGGTTCGCAGAACATCAGATTCAGCAATCAAGTTGAGAAAAGCTGTAATCACCTATATATATATAACGCCAACTTGGGGTATGTACGGTAAGTAATTGAAGTCATCGGCGTCAAGTTCCTTGCGCTTCCCCGCATTTAGCACTTGTCAACCTCCGCATATTACGTGATGCTACTGACATGAACACTCACATGACCGTTTCGCGATAGCCTCCTCCTGCATGAGGTGTACTGTAGCAAGCATCATGAATTATGGTAGATGGGAATTCACTGAGGACAAGATAATGCCTCCTATTTGAGTTGAGAAGAGTATGCACTACATACATTGAACGGCTTTTGTGCCTTTTCGTAGATCCGCCCACAGGCTAGGTCATTTGATCTTGCTGCAAAATGAAAGCACCATATATGTTTTAAGACAAACGTGATAGAGTGACCACCCACCATACAGTCCACATGGTTACTTTGGTAATAGTACGAGTATCTGAATTGACTGATACTTATCCCATTCAGGTTTTTACAGGGGGAGGGCAGTAATCTATTCATGAAATTTCTGAGTTTCAAAAACCATCCAGACTCGGATAACGGGAAGTTCACCGACAGCAACGAAGCAAGGCACACCCTCTCCTCATCTCATCTCTGAATGCAAAATGCGGGTTAGTGTGCGCCGCCTTGTCACTTTAAGTTTCTCGCCTCGAAGGACCCAGATTAGTACATTTGCTGATTAAATTCGAACACAGTAGATCATCTGATTCATTGATTCGGGGACTGCTGCGGCGCCAGCTGTACACATCAAAATCTAGGTAAAATCTATACTTACTCCCTAGCTAGGGTTGATCCTGGAGGCTGTGGTCAGTCATCTGAGTTTTTCAGGTCCCCATATTTTTCCAAGGGATCTTTCGAAGTACTTTCTCACCTACTGGTAAAAGTGCGATCGTTGAATCTTCCCTTGAACCATCGTGCGGCTCCATAACCTAAGTTATACTGCTTGCGAAGTCAATCTATTTATGTGCTTTGTTTGTTAACAAATAATTAATTTTTGTATGGTTGTACTTGAACATTCCGTGGTGGGCTCATGTGCCGATTCCCAGACTTCAATTTGAATTCCGTTGTACGTAGCTTGCAGAGAATGGCGATATGTTGTATACAGGCGTGCTCAATTCTTACGACGTCCGGCGTCACGTCAAGTTCACCGTACCTTAAGCCAAACAAAATAGCTGGCCGGTGAGACTCCATTTGGGCTGCCAAAACCAAGCTTATCAGCGCTGCGGCGCATGGCGGCCGCACAACGTACCCGTCCTAGTAGTTATGCATCGAGGTCTGTAAGCTCTTTCTGCTTCAACTTCTATGTTGGGTATCTCAAATGCATCTGTCTCGATCTCGAACACTTTGACGATGACAACAACAGTCATCGTACTGCTGCATCTTTCAGTGCATGCATATTAGCAACGGTGGACCTGTTACCGGGAGTGAGAGTACAAACTCAACACGGCGGACACTATGCGGCTGACCAAGTTACAATGCTACACCTAGTAGGGTCCCCCATTCCACTGTCTTGGCACCCCGACGGCACTGTTCCCCTCCCAAAAACTGCCGTGACTTGGTCCCGTCGCGACCCATACTTGAATTCGAAGTTCAGATACGTGGATATTAATATAAGACACTAGATGATCAAGCCACATACTGGTTCAGAACCACTGTCTAAGTGACCTTGATTGTTAACAATGAGTCGTGAGCGTCTGAAATATCAGCAAAAGAGCTCAATGCAAGTATCGCATCCAGTCTGAAAGTCATATGTCGTTGATGATATGACATGGTCTGCAAAGAGGGAGAGAGCGCCCACTGGGATTGTCCAAAGCGACTGATGTTATTCACAGAATGAGGCATACTCGAGGTGATGCCTGGAGCGTCTTCCTATATGGATTATCATTTATTGCGAGTATAAAATATGGGTCTGCGTGCTTGAGAAACTCGCATATCTGATCATGACCCAAGGTACGACAAAGAGGGTTCGCAAGGCTAAAGTAACGTCACCAGGAATGTACATTTGTAAAACTGGTGGGACATGCGAGTGACTTCAGAAACTATAAACATTGCAATAAAAATCAACTCATAACAGAAGCCGAAGGACTGATGCATGCGGAATTGCTAGCATTTCTGCTTCCTGACAAGTCAGCTCCTACAATGATGCACCCTTGCTGGGGTTGTTCGCTTGCCAGTCACTTTGTTCTTTCTGGAAAGCTTCCACATAGGGCTAAAATGACCTCTCGTTAGTCATGGAAGAATATTGTCAACTGACTTTACTTACGGCTTTCTCAGATGCGCTCATCGCCCTCCACCGCTGGCCGGCCTCACGGGCAACATTAATTGTTCCTCTACCTGTAGCAGTGGTTCCAGCTTCTTGGATAGCTCTACCATCGCCAGACTGACGAAACATTTCTATGAATCTGTGTGAGCCGGTCTTCATTGTCAGTTTTATATTTTCACCACATCACATAAAATTGACCTAAAGAAAGGTCCCTTAGGGCGCTTATTGTCACGCTCTTGGGAAGGTCGGTGAATCTTGGTTCTCCCATCATGTTTGCGACGCGCATTGATTTTCCTCACAGTTAACGGAGAAGTGGTCTTCCAATACTCATGTAGCTTCTCTTCATGTTGCTTCTTCAAGACCTCAACCTCGTTGTAGTAAGGCTGCAAAGAGCAACTTTAGCACAATACATTGCAGATATGGCAAATGCAAATGACCTGTTTCTCCGCAAGAGTAAAGCCATTCCACTTAGCTGCAGCTTCCTTTGCCAAATCCTGGGTGTCTATAGAAGTTTTGATGACACCCCTACGCTCTTTCATGAGCTTCAAGAAGAAAAGCAGATAAGCATTAGGGGGACGCGGAGGAGGCTGCTCAGACTTGGGCACCCTCTTCGGTGCTATAACAAAACATATAAACATGCACGTGACTACAAGCTCAGCCGATGGTTGTACCCACCAGGCCGCTCAACCGTCTTCTTGGATGTTATTGTTGACTTCGGTTTGGACTTTGCTTTCGTAGTGGCTTTCGCCTTCTTTGGAGCAGCTTTTGTAGCTGTAGTTATCTTCGTGGTCTTCTTCGTTGTTCTGGTTGATGTGCTTTTGGATGCAGCGGCTGGCAGCTGGATACGACGCGTAGTGAAGAACGTACGGCGCGTCGCAGTGAACGCGGACGAAGAAAAAACATCGGTGCGAAGCACAGGAAGATTGGATGCGATGTGACGAGCAAAAAACGACAGCATTCTGAACAGTTGGTGAAAAAACAATAACAACGAAGGAGAGGAGAGTATTACTTGGCACGAGCAAGATTATTTGGTCTTATTGTGCAAGGGCTTCGTGAACCACTCCGCTTTGAAAATTCCCTTCTTTGGAATCAATCCAGAGTCATGACTACGAACAACCCTCAGTTTGCTTTTGATTCAAAGTCCCTTCCAATCGCTCAACTTGAGCTCTTAAAATTCAAGGCTAACCAAATTATCGAATCTATTCAGACTCTCCAGCGTACAATCGAAGTCGGCGGACAGAATGCCATGCCCGCCTGGCCAGACATCCTCTCTAAATACAATGTTATTCTCTCCCAAACACATAGCTTCTCCCAATCGCTATCTTCGCCTCAGGCGCAGTCCCAAATCAGCCAGATGCAAGCTCAGCTCGGCTCCAGCGTGTACGAGAAGATCGCTCTGCATCCTAGCATTGGAATGACGGATGCTCAGCTCGACAATGACCTTATCCCTCTCTTGCGGAATCAGCAGACGACAGACGTGCTAAATATGGAGACCGCTACTGTTCGGCGTCTGGCAGAGTGTATGGCCACCCGTGGCGCCATTGCCACGAATAGTGTTCAGACCAACCATCCTCCTGCAACGAGCAGTCGAGTGGCACACGAGGATGTGCTACATGAATGTGAGGAGATACGGAGTGCGCATGATCACCGTGTAGAGCGTGCTGTCAGGGCTGTGATGATGCTAAGAGATAAATTTGAATGGAAGCAGCGCGTTGAAGTAGAGGTGGAGGAACCAGAAGAACTTGAATGGGATCCACGTATGGGGCATGAGGACGTTCAGATGACCGACGAAAAAGAAACGACAGTGACTCCCGACAACGGAGAACTCGGTGAAGGACAAAGTAGCGATGAGGAAGATATTGTAGAAGGTGAACTCATGGGAAACGACGCTCCAACACCAGTTGGTTCCAGTTCCCCAGCCGCAGTATCGGTAGATGTCGAAATGGCCCCCACTAATGCTTCGTTATGATGTACCTATGGGTAGGCATGGCATCGACGTTTTTACTTCATGCATGGTATAGCTAAACTTCACGGTTACAGGACTTTTACTGTATCATTCTAGTGACAGGGCGCATCCTTCAACGCTTCAACACATCTTGGGAGGATCTCCCTTGCCCAGTAGAGCTTTTGATGCGTTCGGTTATCCCCTTCTCCCTTCCCCTTATCTCTCATAACTTCTACCAGTACAACTAGAGCTAAGAACAGTGTGTACCACATCCTCTTCGTTCTCTGCCTCTGGAAAACGATCAAAGTTCCGCCCTCACCTTCCAAATACCCTTCCTCCAATGCTTTGCTCGGCCCCGGTGGCATAAAAAATGCCTCTAACATCGGGTCTCCCCACACCACCCGATCAAATGTTGGCAGCACATATGCAATGTCCACTTTAGCTTCCTGGTTCGGTCCACAAGGCTCCGAAACCTGGACATACACATCGTCCGCCGAACCTGTTAGCCAAACCAATGTAGGCACCTCTGCGTCTTCAAATAAAAATGACCCAACGGCGCGAGACAGATATAGCCTTATTTCCTCCACTGACGACCTTTGTATCTCTCCAGAGCTTTCAAGCTCGCATAGGAGCCCATCAAGGAGCAGTATGAATGTATCCTGCCAGCTGTAGCATACTTCTTCGTCTGGTTTGGTTCCTGGGACGCCGAACCAATCGTTTTGGAGCGAGTGCATGGAATGAAGGAAGGTTCCTAACTTAAGGTCCAGAAAAGCGTCTTGAAATGGAGTGAGAGCTCCGCTTGATCGCAGCGATGAAAGAGACTGGGCGTTTGGTGAGGGCAGGCGGAGGAGGAGATAATGGAATGGATAACGCGCAAGGGAATCATCGAAGCTTCTATATTCTGGCACAGGTATTCTGGTGTTATTGGAGATATCTGAGAGGAGATCGCGGATTGTGCCAAGGGAGAGTGGCTGCATCGCCGAGACTGGTTCAGGGTCAGGCGTCTTGGGAGCAGCAGCAAGAAGGTATGATGCATTGTGGAGCACGATATCAATCTTGTAAAACCTGATAGATGAAGTGTAACTGGAGCATTGCATGTAGCGAGAATCCGTTGAAGCGCGATTGACATATCATACCTAAACCTGTTATTGCAGATCCCATGAAACTGTTCGATCACAGCATCATTGCCCTCTGTTTGAGCGATGATGTCCTGTGCTTGCTGTCGGGTGACATCCATATGGCTTTGTAGATGAAAGGTTCGATCCAAGACTCGATCTGACTGCAGACTCCATGTCTATGTCTGGGATCACCAGCAGCAAGTTCCAGTTATTTATTATGTAATTCGACAACGAGTGGTGTCTGGGGTCGTGTCCTGGTACATGGCCCACTCCCAGTTCATATTCAAATTAGTGATGCAGGGCCGGGCCTGAGGCCCTCAAGCCCTGAGGCCAAGTCCTCACCAGGCCGGGCCCGCGGGCAGGCTTTCCAGGGCCTAGGTCCTGGCCTGGTATTTGACGAGGCCCAAGCCTCCAGCCTTGTCCTCAGTGGAAGGTCCAAAAAGGTAAAACTATACAGTTTCAAAATTTTCTCGATAAGGCAAGTACATACCGTACCTTACGCTCACTCTGATGACGAGTCCGCATCACCGCGCATCGTGTCTCGACCACGCCGAACTGTCATACTGTCCTCACGGCTCACAGACGCCAACAACGACGCAACTCCGGAGCCTTCCATTCACAGGAACAAGCCTCCTCCACTTGCCATCCCTCAAAAGCCTCCACAGTCGAGCGGCAAACGAGCAGCTGCCGATTATGTAGACAATCTGTTGGCAGACGAGGGCGCACCTGATGAGGGTGCTATGGAGATCTGACGCTGCGGAGGCTCACCTAATGGCTCATCATCCAATGGTTCATACCATTCACCGTCGGTTGATGTTCACACAAGTTCACGATGATGTATTTCTTAGCTACATTTTCATTAATACGCGGTCACTATCAGACTCGGAACACGTTTCCGATTGATTCGGTGTGGAATGTCTTCTACGTAGAGTTTTCACACTTATCACTGTATGTATACTGTTTATTATCATGAAGGTACCATGCTTAACGCCCCAACGGGGGGTGGTCAACCTTTTTTAAATCAAAAAAGTGGGAAGATGGGTAGTCAGTCCCGTGCGGATGGGTTGCAATTTGTAGTACCCACACTCTAGTAACTTGCTGTGACAACAGGTAGAACTCAAACTACGCTTCTATTACTAGATCTACTATCATAAGGAGATGATGCTTCATAAAGAGAATATATCGAGAATGCGATTAAGGAAGGGAAGGCAGGTCCACGTTATCGTCCAAGCGAATCATCTTGGAATCAGGGACAACAACACGATGCTCATCGGCCCAATTTAGGACCTTCTCAAAGTTCCTACACTCGTGATGAACGTTGAAATCAGCGAATGGACCCCTCCTTCCCTCCACCCAATCATAAGTTAGCATAGACACATCACTGCTACACATAGTGAACTGTCTGAGCATCTCAATGCAGTGGTCTGAGGCGCGACATAAACAATTTATGGGCAGAACAAGAAACAATATACCTACCGGTATGATTACGAAATTCTTCAGGAGATTCAAACACGCCCGCATGATGATAGTAATGGTCCCCGTGACTGGCTCTGCGAATGATGTCCTGCAGAGAATTGAGCAAAGATCAACCAGCCTCTGTGTGTTACAACTGACTAAGCAACGGAGCTGGTGAAAGACTTCTACAGTTGCCATGTAACCTCCACCGTATTCATCTGGATACCTAGCCATGGCAGGAGATGGGTTTTCCCCTGTTCTGAGCAGTTGCTCAAGCGTCATACGAACTGGGCGCACTAGAAGATATAGTCAGGAGACGTCTATGATGTAAGTGAAGTATAGAGTGCAACCATCAAGAGATATCCTATCCCAAACGGCGTCAATCTCTGGAGATGGACTACCACGGTATATGGAAGGAGCATCAAGAGTTCCATTGAATTTTATGATGCTAATGGATTCAACTGCCTTGTTTGCTGGAGCTGTGACGGGTGAGTAAGGTCTTGTGCGCTGACTATAGCTATCCACGTACAGAACGGGAGTACATCATCCATCGAAGGCGCCTGTGCCCATAGTGTGAAGAACACCAAAGTTATGGACATCAGTCCACCATGGCTTAGCCATGGCCATAAGTGGAGGAAGCGAGACCTTGGTGAAGGACTAGTTACTATACCACTATCAGGGAGCTTGATACCGTCATCGCCGACCACATCGAGGGGAGAATACTGGGAGTAGTAGTCCTTACGCATGAGTCATGAAAGAAAATTTGAATCTGTAGTCGAGTGTAAATGAGACAGCCAGGATGTTGAAGCACCCGTGAAACTTTTTATTGCTGCTGGAAGTTGCAACCTGTGACAGTACTCGGGAAATCTGATGCGGCCTGAGTCGGCACCGAGGTCCTGGTACAGTCTTTCTGGATCGTCGCAGTAAGAGAGAAAAGAGAGTACGTTATCAAATCTCCCAGACCCTTTCTCAGGTCTTGGCTCTCGAAGCCACGTCACAGTTTAGTTCACAATGACACGGGGACTCATTACCCTTCACTCCTATTGCATTACCGGCTGCTTCCGCCCTTCCTTCTCGAGAATTTGATAGTTAGTTTGTGGAGAGCAGCACTTCCGAAACTCCCAGGACAAGATAGTCTTGCTTGCATGCAGCATATCTACCTATGACCTTCTACTTGACGGGTATATCGACACTCAGCAGCACTACAAATACTTGAAGAGAGTCCTTGGATGGCAATAGCAGCTTGAGAGTGGCTCCGAGGTTTCTTTATTTATTATTTCCAGTTTGAAATTAACCACTTGAAATGATCGTCCACGTCAACACTTGCGAAGATGGCCGATCAAGATGTTGCAAAGCAATCGCCGTGTAGTTGCCTAATGATGGAATGCGCAGAATTTGTAGTTGTCCAGCGTTAAGATCTAGTTGATGATTGTGATAGTGCCTAGGTTCAGTCAGCACCTTGTTTGAGTCGAATAGCTGCCACGTCAACAGTAGTAAGTCACTTCCGAATCGAAAGAACGCGTTTACCAGTTATGTACATCAGCAAAACCCAAATGTAAGGTCCCCCTTCAGTACTGTGCAGCACTACATAGCACTGCACAGCATTGTACATAGGTAGACCTCCCTGTATAGTACATAAGTGTTTTGCTGATGTAATTTGTATGCACAGTCGGTGGAAAGTTGAAACTACATGACTTATCTGCATGGGAAACTTCCGCAGCTGGAGGCTTCCGAGTCTGGTAGCTAGCTTGTTAGACATGTTTGAATGCAATGGAGTTTGACGACGTGTACTACGCCGAGACGGTATGACACTCTTGCTGGCGCAACCACATGTACCTACTTGGGCTTTGACCCCAGTGGTTTGTGAAGTACCATGCTTATCCTAGACCAGTCACGGTGATTCACGTGACATTCGGTGATTCATCAACAACATCCATATAATGCACGATACGTATGCGACAATCAAAGCCAGATGAGTGCAGCGTATTCACACCCCACACAATTTTATCAATAAAGGTTCTTGAGTCCTAGACCCAGGGACCCAGATCCCATGTCCTTGCACCCTCGCATTCAGTGACGAAGTTACTTTACCCAAAAATGATGGTTAAATATCTTTCACAGTACTCTCCTACGAATACTGTCGAGACTGAAGACGAGGACGATGAGAAACTATTTGGTGATGCAGAAAGGTTCGGTGCAGAATTTCGTCCCGAGTCGCGCACGGGCCTTCGCCTATGGTTAACCCACGGCATACTTATTTGCACATCGATTCTTTCTTTCACACTATGGATGCGTACGCCTTCAACTCGACTGCGCAACGACATTCCTGGTATATACTGTGAGTAGATGGACCACATCAAACGGTATGGTTATTGATCCATCATAGCTCCAGCAAATGTTGCTATCGAGACTGAGTTTGTAAGGTTTAACGGAACGCTCGACTTTCCTTCTATCTATCGTGGCCCCCCTTCCCCAGAAATTGACACCACTTGGAATAGAATATCTCTTGATGGTACGTCGTGGGTCTCGTTATACTAGTTATTAATTGTCCACCTCCGTGAAACTCAGTGGGACCGACTCGAATGACCTATGAGGAGATGCTCAAGGCAAACGCAACAAATATGCGTTCGAAAGTCAGGTTTCCGGACAAAATTGGTGGAGGCTACATGGTCTCTATAGAAGCTAGCCACCAAATGCATTGTGTGGTAAGCTATGCTACGCTGACAATATGTTCATTCTTGGCTCACACCTTTATAGAACTTGCTTCGAAAAGCCTCTTGGGCGGAGTATTACGGACCCATAGATACTTCGTTCCAAGCCAGCCCAGAAATTCTCCGCATGCATCTTGGTGAATATTACTTCTGCTTCAAGGCACTATTGCTTATGGTATACCGTTACCGTCTAGATCACTGCGTCGAAATGCTAAGGCAGAATATCATGTGCCATGCTGATGTGACGATGATCTCATGGTACTGGGTAGAGGGACGCACGGTCCCTTACCCTAACTTCAACACCCGTCATCGATGCAGGAATTTTGAGAAAATCATGGATTGGTCTGCCGAACATGCTGTTCATATCGATGCATCCGAGGTTACTCGCCTCGAAGATACAGTTGAACTCCCCAAACTTCATTTCTCCACGTCCTGATACATCAGGAAAACTACCGGTTGTTTATATCACTTTTTGTCCCTTAATTTCGTAAATGAAAATCGGAGCATTGCTTTTTTGACTTAAGAGACTTTCTTACAAGTGAATTAAGTTGGGACCGCTCAAAAAGAGGAAAAAGTAGTATTAAGAACTTCAAGCAGAATACATGTGAAAAGGATACTAAGCAAGCAAGTCCAGAGGAATTTGAGCGCGACATCTGTAGATGAATGAACACATCATAGTAGTAGTAATGTGCTCTCTTCATCAAAGAAAGGTTTGCCGAGTTCAATTGAAGTGACAACATTGTGTAGCAGAGGCTAAGGGTGACAACGATGGCCACCAAACAAAATACATCATCGAAGATGTCCCGGCTGTGGCGCCGTGACTTGTCCTTCGAAGAAAGGCTCATGTAGTTGTGTTGCGGGAAGGGGGATATATAGCTTCATCAGTAAAACCTCAACTTACTTAATCAGCCTTTTTTGGACTTTTCACGTCTTTTCCTATGATTCCCACATATCTCAATTAGTAAAGTGGCCTAAGCGCACTCTTTCAGCCACTTAATTAAGTTGATTTTCGTTCGTATGGAGCACCGGCGGTGCACACCAGCTGGTTTCAGTCACTTGTACATGTTTTCTTAGCAGCCTCTTACTTCTCTTTCTGGTATGTCTTTCTCATGCCCATTTTGGCACCCATGCCGACACAAACAACGTCGCCACTGCCTGCCAAACAATGCACTCATCGTCTACCACAACGAGCTCATGCTTCCACCCAATTTCACTGTGTTTTTTCCTCATCTCTGGCAGTACACAATGACTATAGGCCCCAATCTATTCCTACATACACTGTCATATACCATACTTCTAATCCCAGATCCGGCCATATCTGATCAGATCCGATCGATTCCATTTCCGTCCGGTCCACAGATCCTGTCTGGATCGCCCATCCGAATGTGCTCACTTCTTGCACCTTAACTCCCTTGTGTATATCTGCGTCTATCTCCTTTTGTCATTCCTCCTGTTTCCAGTATTCCGGCTGTGTATATTTCTGTCCTGTGTCACTGATCTGTTACCTGTGTTCATTTCCGATTCATGCTTACTGATCTGCTGTGCATTAACTAATAGACATCCGTTACACTTCGTACATAGCCCTCGGTCCTGGACTTGTTGATTATCTGTCTTAGATACTTACAGTATATAAACCACTTGTAGATCTCTGTAGAACCTTAGTTTGAATATCATCTTAGATTCTGCTCATTCTGCTTCCTCCGGACTTGAGTCACTTTCCACTCTAAGTCATCTTCTGAGATTTGGGATTGATTCCTATAGTCTATATCTCCGACTCTATCTTCGGATAGTCTATCTCTGTTAGTTTCTAGTTAGGAACTCGTTCTGAAGCTAGTCTTAATCTTCATTCTATTCCTACGTTCCGGATAACCTTCAGACATATCATATCCGATACCTTCAGATGTCCGGATCTGTCATGCAACTCCTTCTGGATCTTCAGACATATAACTTCTCCCTGAAATAAGGGGCATTACTCGGGAAAGGGGCACAGTGCATGAACTGAGGCCAAAGCCCTTTGGATCTCTCTACCTTTGAGTACGGTCTTAACATACACGAACCAAGCCTTGCTTTGCTTCCTGCACATGTGGCCCCTGCACTTTGGCAGTACACAATGACTATAGGTCTAACTCTATTCCTACACACATAGACCAAGCCTTGCTCCACCTTATGTGGGCCCCACAAATCAACAAGGTAATGTGGGAAACTTTATAGCCCCCTTGTTACTGCTAACATTCACCACATATCATGAGCCCATTCAGTGTTAAGACTGTACTCAAGGGGTGAAAGATCTGAAGGGCTTTGGCCTCAGTTCGTGCACTGTGCCCCTTGTCCGAGTAATGCCCCTTATTTCAGAGAGGAGATATAGATCCGAAGATCTGGAAGGAGTTGCATAGTGGATCCGGATGTCCGAAGGTTATCCGGAGTGCGGGGATGGAAAGAGGACTAAGGCTAGCTTTGGAACGGATTCCTAACTAGAAACCGACAGAGGTAGACTATCCGAAGATAGAGTCAGAGATATAGACTATAGGAATCAATCCCAAGTCTCGGAAGATGACTTTGAGTGGAAAGTGACTCAAGTCCGAAGGAAGCGGAATGAGCAGAATCTAAGATGATATTTGAACTAAGGTTCTACAGAGATCTACAAGTGGTTTATATACGGTAAGTATCTAAGACAGATAATCAACAAGTCCAGGACCGAGGGCTATGTACGAAGTGTAACGGAAGTCTATTAGTCAATGCGCAGCAGATCAGTAAGCACGAATCGGAAATGAAACACAGGTAACAGATCAGTGACACAGGAAGGAATTATACACAGCTGGAGTACCAGAAACAGGATGAGTGACGAAAGGAGATAGACGCAGTTATACACAAGGGAGATAGAGTGCGAGAAGCGAGCACATTCGGATGAGCGATCCGGACAGGATCTGTGGACCGGACGGAAATAGAATCGATCGGATCTGATTGGATATGGTTGGATCTGAGATCAGCAGTATGGTATATGACACTATGCATACATATGGTACTATCATATGGGCCAAGGATACTGAATACCTGCTGATGTTGTATGGGCCGAGGGAAACAAGTACCTCATGATATCATGTGGGCTGAATATACTGAATACCTGATCTCATCATATGGGCCGATGAAACTGAATATCTGATCTTATCGTATGGGCTGTACTGCAGCAACTTTCCCGTGAAGCAGTGATCTTTGGCAATCTCCATGAAACCATTAGGCATCCACAAGCAAGATTTACCATCCGTCCTATGTCCATCCAGTCTCGCTGGTATGTGATGTTTTGTAAACTGAAGTGCAGTCTTATTACATGTCTGCTGCGTGTTTATCCTATCCCTTCCATCTCCGTAGCTATTCCTTTCATATAAAATTCCTAGGTACCTGTACTTGTTCCTTACTTCCCTCCTATAGTACACACAGTACTTAGGAATAGTCACCACTACTGTCTCTTACAGAATAAAGTCTTTTACTGAAGTCACTGTCTCTCTAAGAATTGCTTTACTGCTGCACACACCACCGCTCTTTACCACTTTCCTGCGCTTCACCACTAGCACTACTGCTTTCTCACGCTTCACTGCTACACTACCACTTGTTTTACCACAGAAGTTCCCATGCTTACTGCAGTTTTACCGCTCATACTACTGCAGTTTGACTGTTCATGGTACCGCTTGCCTACTACATTCCCACGCTTACCGCTAGTTTTACCGCAAGTTTCCCACGGACCGGAGGTCACTGCTAGCATCTCGCTACCTCCAACAGAATTCTCGCACCTCAGGTTGGGCATTATTTAACTATACTAACAGGCATCCCCCTTTAGAGTCGAACACTCTTGTTTCGCAAGTGAAGCAGACTAGATGGAGCGCAAGACCACACATACTAACTCAGGAGGTAGTTTATCTACAGCCCAGGTTAGGTTGTATCTTTACATCAGTAAGGGGGCATTGTCTGTTACAAATGATAGATGCACAATTAAACACCGAGGCCCAAAATTGCAGGCAAGTGCACATATCACTGTGGCCACGTTCAACTGCCCATCGGGAAAGGTTAATCTGTGTGGTGACCAAAGCCCAATACAACTTTGGATGCATCACCTGAAGTACTGCCGATGCCAGTAGTGCTGCATGCTGCATAGATATTATGACCTTGGGACCACCTGTCCCTTTCAGTGTGGCCAACACCTTGGGGGTAAATCCATTGGGCACAGGAAGCCTGTGTGGCTAGAATGTCTACATGAGCATGAGATTTCCAGTGAAGAAGCAGGACTGACCTCCCAGCCTTGCTAAAACCAGCAAGGGGCCAAATTAATGCATCCTGGTATCAATTGTGGTTGGTCACTTGTATAAAGATTCTTGGGGACTGTTCTCCATTGGGTGTCCAGACCACTGGTCATGCTTTTTCTCAAGAGGGAGCCCATGCCAATAGTAGATTTTTCCATCTTGGCCTGTTTGGTTGGTGAAGCCAGTCGGCCCATAGATCACAATAAATCAACTCACTTGAATCCATGGGCTAATGGCACCTGGTGTAGTGATTACCAAGCATTTGCGGCTTGAAATAGCCGAAATACCTTTACCTTGACCACCATCATCAACCACCACCTCAGCTCACATCCATCGACGTTCACTGTCATCCCTTCATTACATATTGGCCCTTAGTTCATCTCCGTCACCCTCTTGTCACTTAATTGTCTGGATTCTGTCAAAAACAAGCAAAACTCTCGTTAACTCTGTCAAATACCATACCCCTACCTGCGCCACTCATTCAAATTCTCATACTCTCTGTCTACCACTTCTCTACTCTACCCTGCCAGGACCAACACCACTCCCTTTAGCCTCCGTTTTACCCTAATCATTTGGCCTTTCCATACCCGAGGACCCTTAGCATTCACAGTATAAAATAGTTCATGTACACTCGTTTCTATAGGCAATTTAGAGGCAATCAGATCAGTCTCACCATCCAGTATCACAGTCCAGTCTCATCCTGTATCGCACTCGTTATTATCAGTATCAGTCTATCATTGTTTGTCTCAGAATTATAGCTCTCATCATTGCATAACTATTGCTAATGACTCGTCTAACTATTTAGTGCACTCTTATCTTAGCAGGTCCCACACCCTATGAAAACTCGCAGCCGGAGCCTTAGTGCTTCTTACACTGGAAGGTACCACAAGATAATGCAGCCGGCTGAGTCCAAAATGACTGAGGGCTTCTCCAGCACACATTCTGATCCATGAGAAATTTTTTTGAGCAGGGCCTCTTCATGTCATGTTTTGCAACCCTCCCATTAGATTATTTATCAAGGGATTCATTGTACCTAATGATATCAAAATCAAGGAAAACTAGATTGGGTTAGGATACCACCAACCAAACTGTAGCAATGACCTACTTGGGTTTGTATAGGCATCAGTGAGCACCTGAGCCAATTGCTGACAAGCAAGCATGGTCGGTACATCTATTTCCAAGGGAGGCAAGATGGACTGTTGGTTTCCAGCTACATTGCAGTCAAACAGCTGTTGCACAAAGTCACTAGCTATGCATGTGGTATGCAATGCCCAGTCAGCCGGAACTGAAGTCATGATTTGGGAACAACAGCAACCAGGGACCATATTCTCATATACATACTAACCAAATCACATTTTGTAATACTATACACATGTCTGGTATTATACATTAAATTACTTTTACAACTTCTGTCTAATATATTACCTGCCAGATTTCAAGAGTGCTTCCTCCAGCTGATCCATGGGCCCCTTGAGGTCGGCCATGTTTGATGCAGCCGCCTTTGTCTTCTCCTCTAACAAACTTGCCAGAGACTCGCCGAGATGTTGGATGCGGGCCTTCACTGCCAGAATTTGATTGAGGAGGGGATCACCTTCCACCTGACTGGTAACCACAGGGCCCGGCACAAGTATGGCTCCCATAGGCTACAAATGAGCATCAGTAGAAGTGCAGCATGAAATAACCATGACATACCAATTGTTCAAAGTGGTCTTGGGTCATGTCCATGACCTCGTTGATATCTAAGAATGGCAGGGGGAATTGCAAGGTGTCGAAACAATCCTTCCACCAATCATGAGCATAGTTGGTAACTACTCTGTGAGTAGATCTCAGTTCAGGGTCATGCGGCGAACAGTGCATGAAGAATTCATCATGGAATTGCTTGGTGTTGATATGCCTGGTCTGCAACCTGGCAAACTTGCTGATGATGCTGCACAGGAGGTCGGGCATTGTTGGATGGGTATTCAGGACCATACATAGGTTGATGTATGGAAAGACAAAATGCTGGAGATATTGATTAGACATGACCAACCAACCAACCAACCAACCAACCAACCAATGAGGTACTTACATTTGCCTTCCATTTCATGTACCTTACAAAGCTAGCTTTGTAAGCCGGCATCTGAGGCACATGGCTTTGATCACACACCATCCAGATGGAGATGAATCGGGAAGTGGCAAACTCCAAGACATTGGTAACATCCCAGATAGTGATGTTGCCAATATCATATGTAGATGTTGAGGAATGCGACATGGTGGGTGAAGAGAGGACAAGTTGGGTTTAATGAATGCAAAATGACATGTAATATAGACCTGACTAATCCACTCGTGGCACTTGCCACAGCCCTAATGCAGGTGTGGCTGTAAATTGACCCCTGTCACTCTGCTACCCTCACCACCCCTTTGCTCTTTCAAAGCTATCTTGTGCTTGCTGTGATAGTCGCAGATAAATTCGAGCTTGGTGAGCCGCTGTAAAGATACAACCTAACCTGGGCTGTAGATAAACTACCTCCTAAGCTAGTATGTGTGGTCTTGCGCTCTGTCTAGTCTGCTTCACTTGTCAAACAAGAGCGTTCGACCCTAAAGGAGGATGCCTGTTAGTATAGTCAAGTTTGAGTCAAACCAATGTGCGAATATAGCATCGTAGTCAGCGGTAAGTTGCCGCGGTCAGTGATGATGCCGCCGGGACTAGTGTCATATGCAGCAGTACTAGCGCCGTTGAAACAAAGTCAGTAACAGTGTTGTTGAGCAAGCAGTGATGAGCAATAATATCAGTGGTAGTGGTAAGGTTGCAAGCGGTGCAAAGAAACAGTAAAGAAGTCCACGGTACTTTTGGTAAAGTAGCAGTGAGCGTGAAGTTCAGTCAGAATAGGGGTCAAGAATCTAGCGGTGTGCCAGCGGTAATGGTGAACGAGTGATGTTGATTAACGAGCAGTAAGGAAACTTTAAAGACTAAGTCCACTACTGGGTAGATCCAGAGCTAGACACTAATCCTGACCTATAGTACAGTAAAAATAATGTACTGTATCATGCGGGGTATGTGGTGCTTATATCCTAAATCATATGTACTCAGAATGCGTTAGGCAAAATCAGTAGCGCTCAAGTACAGTAACCGCCATATGTAAACATAGCGCGAGGCGGCTGCGGCACGAGGCAACATGTAATAAGGCTTGCTGTGGAATCAGTGATAACAAACATAAAACAAGCTATGCACCAAATGGAGCTATGCAGATGCAGCAAGGACATGGGAGGACATCAGTATGTGGAACGTGGTGCGGCAGTCGGTACGGTGTGCGGTAAGCATGGGATGCCACTGGCAATGCTAAAAGGAGTAAGACGGCCTTTGGACTGGTGGAGATTCCTATAGATGTGAGATGTGTGCTAAAAAGTAAGGTTTTGAGGCCAGCACCACTATGTTTGTTACACCGCATAGCACTGATGACCAATCTTCTGGTTTGCATTGGCCTCTTGCATTTGGCTGACCCATCATTGTGATTTGTGAACAAAAAAATCAGCAGTCCATATCATTTCCTGACTGACCAGTAGCAGCTCCTCTGCCCATCAATCACATAGTGCAAGTGTTCTAAGCCAATGGACACAGTAAACTTCTGTAAGAACCAGTAAGGCTCTGGCTGCGAGTTTCGTAGGGTGTGGGACCTGCTAAAATAAGAGCACACTGAATAGTTAGATGAGTTGTTAGCGATAGTTATGGGATAAGGAGAACTATAATTCTGTGACAAGAGACAACTGATAATAACAAGTGTGATATGAGACAAGACTTGACTGTGAAACTGGACTGTGAGACTGATCTGATTGCCTGTAGAAATGAGTGTACATGAGCTATTTTATACTGTGAAACGCTAAGGGTCCTCGGGTATGGAAAGGCCAAACAATTAGGTGAGGACGGCTGCAGAAGGACGTGGCATTGAGCCTGACAGGGTAGAGTAGAGAGAAAGGAGAGACAGGACGAAAATTGAGTGAGTGGCGATATGAAGCTGTATGGTATTTGACAGTGTTAATGAGAGTTTTGCTTGTTTTTGACAGATTCCAGACAACTAAGTGACGAGAGGGCAACGGAGACGAACTAAGGGCCAATATGTGATGGATGGATGACGACAAATGATGACGGAATCGAGATGAGGTGGTGGTCATTGATGATGGTGAAGGTAAGCATTAATTTGGCTATTTCCAAACACAGACACTTGGTAATCACTACACTTCACACCAAAATATTAGCACTGGGTAGTACAAGTACATAGACAGTGAGCATACATACATTCATTCACCCAGTCATTGCTGGTCGAATGTCCTTGAACATCAATAGACCAAAACCATGCCAATGTACTATTCCTTTGACTGTGATCATTTGGATCTGCCACCACCATCGTAGCTTTTAGGTCGGCCTTCTCCAATGGTCGAAACTTCACCAGTAAGTCATCAGTGCCGGGGTAAACGAGTTGGCTGCAGCATTTTGAGTATATGTGCACATTTAAATGGAGGATCTTGTCCACTGAGTGCACCCAGGCCCATGCACGAGTTGACTGAGCTTGTGACTTTGCCGACCAAACCATGGTGTGGAAGAGAACAGCTTTATTGGCCAAGTTAACCCTGATGGCATGCAGTGCATCATTGGCTTGACCTTTTCTCAATGATATTTCTTGTAGTACCAAGTCGGTGATGCCCCACTCAGCACATCTTTCAATGCCAATGTTGGAGGGCAGTGGAATCACCACAGTCTCAGGAATGAACTCAACTGGCACATCATATCGGTCTTCGTCGTCTGACTGATCTGGATCATCATCATCATCAGATGCTGCCGAATCTAATTCTGCAGCATCCAACATCACGGTCATGAGGTCCAACTGGTCATAGTCATCAAATTCATTGCCAAGAAATGTCACTGCTGTCCTAACAAATTTGTCAATTTGGCCATGCAGTTTGTCATGGCACTGAGCTACCACAAGTTTTTGAACATTGGTCAGTCATTTGCCCAGTTTCTTCACATCGATCAGGAGGGCAACTTGCACCTCCTCTAATGTTATGCCAGATGCAAGCCATGTTGGATCTCACCAGTGGGCCATCTCACCTGACGGTTCAACAAATGTTGTTTCCTGGTTGGTGCTTTGCCGATCATCATGAGTATAAAGTAAATGGTTATAATATTGCCACAGACCTTTAGTCAATTGAACTTCATATATATCCATGGCACTGGGATTTTCAAGTTGGTCATCTTGAGTGGCAGCAGCCTCTGCTTCCAATTTCACAAGGGTATCATCGTCAGCGGTCTCGCTCAGTCAGTCAAATGCATATTGGCTGTCTCAGACCCCTTGCATGGCCTCCTTGAATTTTCGGCAAAGGAATTTGCCTGTCTGCATTCAGATTCAAACTTTGGGTAGAATGATGTTGCTTACTGATGCATATCATCTTCATAAGATTACAGTCATTCATTTAAAAATCCAAACACTCCTTTTGGTGGGGGGTTGACATCCCCCTTGCTGCTGGGGATATAATGTTCAAGGGTGCCCACAGGGTCTCCATGATTTCACCATCTATCCTGGCAGCACTGGTGTAAAGATACAACCTAACCTGGGCTGTAGATAAACTACTTCCTAAGTTAGTATGTGAGTCTTGTACTTTGTCTAATCTGCTTCACTTGTTAAACAAGAGTGTTCGACCCTAAATGGGGATGCCTGTTAGTATAGTCTAATCCAAGTCAAACCAATGTGCAAATATAGTGTCGTAGTCAGCAGTAAGCTGCCGCGGCTAGTGAAGATGCTGCCAGAACTAGCATGGTATGTAGTGGTACTAGCATGGCTGAAACAATGCCTGTAAATGTAGCATTGAGCAAGCGGTGACGAGCAGTAATGTCAGCAGTAGTGGTAAAGTGCAGGCGGTGTGAAGAAACAGTAAAGAAAGCCGCGGTACTTTCTGTGGTAAAGTAGCAGTGAGCATGAGGTCCAGTCAAATTAGAGGTCAAGAATCTAGCAGTATGCCAGCGGTGTAGCGAACAAAGTCACGCTGACCATGAAAGTGCCATTTTACACAAGTGTCTCATTACTGTCTACAGCGGCTACCGAGAAAACCCCTATAGCGAGCATTACCCCTTTTTTGCTTCGCCGGTACCATTTTTGCTCCATGGATCCTTGCCCCTTACCAAATCTCGCTACCGATGTCCTCCTGTCCATTCCATTTCCGTCTAAGATCCATTGGTGCGTAGCATATTCGTTTCCGCCGTTACTAAAGCTACGGCAAGACTTACCTTACCTTCCGTGACGCCGCTTGCTTGCTGTGTGCCTCTTAGCTAAATATCTCTATCTCGCTATGTATTCCGGCCATTCATGGTACATGTTAAAAAGGACTCTTCACACATTCCGGTACTTTTACTTTTCCCTCTATGGTACACACGGTACTTAGGAATTGTCACCACTACTGTCTCTAACAGAATAAAGTCTTTCGCTGAAGTCACTGTCTCTTAAGAATTGTTTTACTGCCGCACGCACCACCGCTCTTTACCACTTTCCCGCGCTTCACCGCTTGCGCTACGCTTTCCCACGCTTTACCGCTTGTTTTACCGCCAGTTTCCCATGCCTTACCGCAGTTTTACCACTTTCCTGTGCTTACCGCTAGTATTACTGCTAGTTTCCCACGGACCAGAGGTCACCACTAGCATCTCGCTACCTCCAACAGCAGTCTTGCACCACAGGTTGGGCATTATTTGACTATACTAACTTAGCATTCCCTTTAGGGTTGAATGTTCTTGCCTTGCAAGAGTAGCAGACTAGGTAGAGCGCAAGACTCGCATACTAGCTTAGGCCATGGTTTATCTACAGCCCAGGCTAGATTGTATCTTTACAGCGGTAATGGTAAATGAGCGATATCGATTAATGAGTGGTAAAGAAACCTTAAAGACTAAGTCTACTACTGGGTAGATCCAGAGCTAGACACTAATCCTGACCTATAGTATGGTGAAAATGAGGTACTGTATCGTGTGGGCTTGTTACAACCATGCAAAACTGGAGATTAGTAAGAAGTCCTGGTCTTACATGGGGTTGTACCAGAGGGTTGTAAAGTCAAAGGGGCTTGGCCTCAGCTCATGCGCTGTGCCCCTTACCCGAGTATGTGCCCTTAATTTCGGATGAAGTCCAAGGGGGAGTTATAGTGAAGTCCGGACGGAGTCCGGATGAACTCTGTAGGAAGGATAGCTCGATAGAGCTCCGAAGGACTTCCGGATGAGTGCCAGAACACGCTGGAACTATTTCCGGATGGTAGGGAGTAATGGTAAGACTACTGGAACAAGTTCCAAGTAGAATAGATGAAGGATGGACTCCTGGACAAAGTCCAGGGCAGGATAGGAGCAAAGCTCCAGAGGGACAGATGATCCATAGGTGTCGGAGAATAGGATAGGATAGATCCGGAGCTTGGAGGAGCAGAAGAGCGGAAGAGCGGATGATCAGATGATTGGATGAGCATAGCTCTATGGATCTTAGGGGAAGTGTTAACTACTAGAGGGGAGTAGGTCCAGATATGGTATAGAAATAGTATAGACTACTCCGGACAAGGTCTGGAATAGAAACAGACAGGATAAGACTACCAAAGGTAGAGTCGGAGGTGAAACAGATGAAGTCCAAAAAGGATATAGAACATGGGATCAAAGCTCTTGCCTAGGGAGTGATCCCATAGGCCTGAGTTGGAAGCTTACAAGGGCCAGAGCCCAAGTGCAAGAACAGAAACAGAGTTATATAGACATAATAACAGGATACAGAGTAATCAAGGAATGTACAGAAATAGGAAAGCAATGATCAGACTGAGGTCTGCAGGAGTTGTACTACAAGTTTATATACTGTAGGTAGCATGCCAGAAGGCAAGTAAGGATAGTCCAAGGCTATGTCTGAGGCATTGCAGGCCACAAGGCTATGAACTCGGAAATAAGACTTGTATGAAATATCTTATCAAGATGGAAGTCGAGATAACCAAAAGCCAGAGGTGCAGAGATAACCAAAAGCCGGACAGAGGTATTTAACCTAAAAGGAGTAATGCGCAGGTGCACGGGAATAGTTTCGGATATGAGCATGGATCAGATATGGACATGGATCGGATATGAACATGGATTGGATGGGTGGACTGAGTTGGATATGGATATGGATTAGTTATGGATGGATATGGATTGGAGTAGATGGATGGATCGGACATGTGAGCTGGATTGGATGGGTGGACTAGGATGTATGGATTGGGTGTCTGGATGTCCATGGATCGGACCTGAATGTACAGTATATGACAATTAGGAAAGAAGTGTATAAGGATATACTTCATAGTTATAAGGACAGTTCTATTTTCTCACACTCTATTTAGTTGCTGTTACGACCATGCAAAACTGGAGATCAGTAAGAAATCCTGGTCTTACATGGGGTTGTACCGGAGGGTTGTAAAGTCAAAGGGGCTTGGCCTCAGCTCGTGCGCTGTGCCCCTTACCCGAGTATGTGCCCTTAATTTCGGATGAAGTCTAAGGGAGAGTTCTGGTGAAGTCCAGATGGAGAGTCCGGACGAACTCTAAGGCAGGATAGCTCGACAGAGCTCCAATGGACTTCCGGATGAGCACGGGAATGCACCGGAACTATTTCCGGAAGGGTTCCAAGTAGAATGGATGAAAGATGGACTGCTGGACAAAGTCCAGGGCAGGACAGGAGCAGAGCTCCGGAGGGAAAGATGATCCATAGATGTCAGAGGATAGGATAGGATGGATCCGGAGGACTAGGGGTCCAAAGGTCCGGAGGAGCGGAGGAGTGGATGATTGGACGAGCATAGCTCTGTAGATCTTAGAAGAAGTGTTGGCTACTAGAGAGGAGTAGGTCCGGATATGGTGTAGAGATAGTATAGACTACTCTGGACAAGGTCTGGAATAGAAACAGACAGTATAAGACTACCAAAGGTAGAGTCGGAGGTGAAACAGATGATAGACGGAGATGGACGAAGTCCAAAAAGATTATAGGACATAGGATCAAAGTTCTGGCCTAGGGAGTAATCCCATAGGCCTGAGTCGGAAGCTTACAAGGGCCGGAGCCCAAGTGTAAGAACAGAAACGGAGTTATATAGACATGATAACAGGATACAGAGTAATCAAAGGAATATACAGAAGTAGGAACAATGAATCAGACTAAGGTCTGCAGGAGTTGTACTACAAGTTTATATACTGTAGGAGCATGCCGGAGGGTAAGTACAGATAGTCCGAGGCTATATCTGAAGAATATGGAAACACATTAGTAAGTACAGTGGGACATAAGGCTATGAACTCGGAGATGAAGCTCGTACAAAATACTTATCAAGACGGAGGCAGAGATCACAGAGAGTTGGAAGCACAGAGATACCCAAAAGCCGGAGACACAGGTATATTCTAAAAGGGGTAATGCGCAGGTGCACGGGAATAGTTTGGATATGAACTCGGATCGGATATGGACACGGATGGATATGGATTGGAGTGGATGGGTGGATCAGATATGTGTATATTGGGTGTCTGGATGTCCATGGATTGGATTTGATCTAGACCTGAATGTATGGTATATGACAGTTGCATTTATATGTTTCCATCTCTTTCCATATTTTTCTGTGTTTATTCAGCCATCAGATTTCATTATTAAGCCACTCAGATATGTTTGTAAGCATGTCATGTCATTAGTAATATCTGATTTGTAAAAGACTTTACATGACTCATCATGTTTTGTCATGATTCATCATGTTTTGTAATATTCCACCATGATTTGTAATATTTACTCATGTACTTTAGTAAGCAGCTGATTCATCACATCTAAAAGGCTTGGTTTGCAAGCATATTCTTACTAATCCAGTCATGAGTCATGCTTAGTAAGGGTGGTTTCTAAAATGTATATAAGGACTCCATCTATATTTGAATATATAAGTTTTTCCCTCTTCTTTCTTGTCACAAACTGTGTGGGAACCATAAGAATCAGAAGTGCTGGAGTTTTCACCTTTCTGTCTCAATACATGTGAGATCCAGAAGAAAGTGTAGTAGGCCTACGAGTTGCCTTGAAAACCATTGTATATATTGTATATCACGTTCAGTTGAGTTGTATACTATCTTACAGGGATCGCCTATACAACAAACTATCATTCTATCTAAGTTTTGTATCTATGACCTCTCTTTTACAGAAACAGACATGAATTCATGAGCCACTTAGTACATATTTCTAGGTTATAATAAACCTATTTCCCATTCCCTACTATCAGAAGTAATCAATCAAGAAGGTAATTTATTACTCTTTGACCACCCACAAACATCATGTTACCTCCCACAAAGTAGAAAAGTCGGAGACCATGAACTTGAGGAGCTGGCACCTAATAGTCTTATTGGACTGCAATTGTGATAGTCACTGTATCCCACCTTCACCTATAAGACCCTCAAGTAGCAAGACAACAGTATTGTTCCGCACTCCGGAAGCCTCATTGCAGTGTGACGGCTGTACTATGGCAACTTTCCCATGAAGCGGTGATCTTCGGGAATCTCCATGAACCCATTAGGCATCCTCAAGCAAGATTTACCGTCCATCCAATGTCCATCCAGTCTCACCAGTACGTTATGTTTTGTAAACTGAAGTGCAGTCTTATTACATGTCTGCTGCATGTTTATCCTATCCCTTCCATCTCCGTAGCTATTCTTTCATATAAAATTCCTAGGTACCTGTACTTGTTCCTTACTTTCCCCCTATGGTACACACGCTACTTAGGAATAGTCACTACCAATGTCTCTAATGGAATAAAGTCTTTTGCCGAAGTTACTGTCTCTTAAGAATTGTTTTACTGCTGCATGCACCACTGCTCTTTACCTCTTTCCCATGCTTCACTGCTTGTGCTACGCTTTCCTGTGCTTTGTTGCTATGCTTTCCCACGCTTCACCGCTTGTTTTACCGCCAGTTTCCCACGCCTTACTGCAGTTTTACCACTTTCACAACCGCTTGTCTACCACTTTCCTGCGCTTACTGCTAGTATTGCCGCTAGTTTCCTATGGACTGGAGGTCACCGCTAGCATCTCGCTACCTCCGACGGCAGTCACGCACCACTGGTTGGGCATTATTGAATTATATTAACTTAGCATTCCCTTTAGGGTCAAATGTTCTTGCCTTCACAAGTGAAGCAGACTAGGTAGAGTGCAAGACTCGCATACTAGCTTAGGCCATGGTTCATCTACAGCTCAGGCTAGATTGTATCTTTACACCGTCTTCCATCCATTCTATTCTGGACTTCATCTAGGTAGTCTTATCATCATTCCTTATCCTCCAGAAATGGTTCTGGTGCATTCCTGCACTCATCCAGAAGTCCTTCAGTGCTCTATTGAGCTATCCTGCCTTAGAAGTTCATCTGGACTTTCCGTCCAGACTCCATCAAAACTCTCCCTCAGACTTCATCTGAAATTAAGGGCACATAATGTAAGACAGAAGCATGGAAGGTAGGATGGATTTTCCATTGTGGAGGGAGTTTGAGTGTGAATGTGATAGGCAATAAGACATTGATGATCAGTGTCATATACCATACTTCTAATCTCAGATCCGATCATATCCGTCCAGATCCGATCGTTTCCATATCCGTCCGGTCCACAGATCCTGTCCGGACCACCCATCCGAATGTACTCGCTTCTCGCACCTTAACTCCCTGGTGAACATCTGCGTCTAACTCCTTTCGTCATTTCTCCTACTACCGGTACTCCGGCTGTTTTATATTTCCGTCCTGTGTTACTGATCCGTTTCCTGTGTTCATTTCCGATTCATGCTTACTGATCCGCTGTGCAATAACTAATAGACTTCCGTTACACTTCGTACATAGCCCTCGGTCCCGGACTTGCTGATTATCCGTCCTAGATACTTATTGTATATAAACCACTTGTAGATCTCCGTAGAACCTTAGTTCGAATATCATCTTAGATTCTACTCATTCTGCCTCCTCCGGACTTAAGTTACTCTCCGCTTTAAGTCACCTTCCGAGACTTAGGATTGACTCCTATAGTCCATACCTCCGACTCTATCTTCGGATAGTCCATCTCCGTTAGTTTCTAGTTAGGAACTCGTTCCGAAACTAGCCTTAATCTCTTTCCTCTCCTTACGTTCCGAATTACCTTTGGACGTATTATATCCAACACCTTCGGACACCCGGATCCGTCACGCAACCCCTTCCAGGTCTTCGGACGAATAACTCCTCCCTGAAATAAAGGGCATTACTCGAGAAAGGGGCACAGTGTACGAACTGAGGCCAAAGCCCTTCGGATCTCTCTACCCTTGAGTACAGTCTTAACAATCAGGAAAGGTCCATATCGTTTTGGCGCAAGCTTCCGTGATGGGAGTTTGAGTCTAAGATTAGTGGCAGATAGCCAGACCTTATCTCCGATCTTCCATGGAGTGTACTTATCTCCTCGGGATCGTTCGGCCATTGTTTGCATCGCAATGTTATGACAGGTGATTGCTTCTTCTCGGATCTTCTGCAAGGATCGTACTCGCTCTTCTGCTGCAGGGACGGATGAGTCGGGGATCAGATGAGGGATGGCACGTGGTTCATATCCCATCATCAGATAAAAGGGTGATGTGTTTCTTGCATCATGTTTTCGATGGTTATGGACAAATTCAGCGATTGGTAGATGTTCTACCCACTCTTCGGGATTATTGCAGCAATAGATGCGTAGATATGTTTCAAGTTCTTGATTAAGCCTCTCAGTCTGACCATCAGTCTGAGGGTGATAAGCCGTGGATGGGGCGATGACGTAGTTGAGAAGTCGGGCAAGCTCCTTAGAGAAGCGAGATAGGAATTGCGGGCCTCGATCCAAGATAACTTTGTCATGGAGTCCAAATTGGCGGTAAACGTGTTTCAAGTATAGTTTAGCAATGCCTTCAGAAGTGATGGTTTTCAAACAAGGGATGATAATTACCCCCTTTGTAAGGCCATGGTCTACCACGACCATGATACTGTCAAAGCCTCCAGAGACAGGGAGGTCAGTGATAAGATCAACAGAGACCTGGGAAAAGGGGTGGGTCAAAGAAGAGGGAATCGGGGTAAGCGGAGGTCGGACAGGATGCGTATCCACTTTCATTTGCTGACAAAGGGTGCAACCCTCGATGTATTTTCGAATATAAGAGCCCATAGCGGGCCACCAGGCTTCCTGTTTGACAAGTTCTTCAGTTTTGAATCTACCGGGATGTCCCGCGGTGGGATGATCATGATACTTTTTCAGGATATCGGGATGATGCGCCGGTGGAATATAGGCACGAGTCTTAAAATAGAGGACATTTTCCTCAATCTTCCAGTCAGAGAGTGCCGACTTCATAGGGGGAAGGTATATGCCATCAAGGGTGTCAGATGCAGTCTTGAAGACAGGATCATCGAGGGGGTCAGAGGATGACAAAACATCCTTCAGATCAGTGTCAATAAGACGAACGAATAGAGTGTCAGGGAGAAGGGTCTGGTCCTCGTTATTGTCTTTGCTGGAGTCATAATCGGGCTGGCGAGATAGTGCATCAGGTACTGCCAATTTGGTACCTGCAACGTGATGTAGTTCAATATTGTAAATAGACAAAATCAGTTGCCAACGTGCTTGGCGGTGGGTAAGCTTCTGTGCACTTCTAAAGTATAGAAGATTCTTGTGGTCGGTGAATACCAGGACGGGGTGTGGATTTCCTTCGAGATAATGACGCCATTCATTCAATGCCCGAATCATGGCAAGGAGTTCCCGATCAAAGATTTGGTAATTGTGTTCTGCGGGGTTCAAAGATTGTGAAAGGTATGCGCATGGATGATGAACACCATTCTCATCGGTCTCCAAGAGAACTCCACCAGTTGCTACGAGCGAAGTGTCGGTAGCAATAGCAAATTGTCAGGAGGGGTTAGGGGTTTGGAGTACTGGTTGGGATGTGAAGCGTTGTTTCAGTTCGTCAAAGGTGTCCATACATTCAGTTGACCAATCAAAGACCTTATCCTTCTTTGTTAGTTCGATAAGAGGTCGGGCAATATCAGAATAATGGGAAATGAACGTGCGGTAGAAGTTGCAAAAGCTGAGGAATGACCAGACATCTTTTACAGATTTCGGAACTGGCCATTCGGCAATTCCCTTGGTTTTAGCGGTATCCATAGCGACTTGTCCAGGGCGGATTATCATTCCGAGGTATTCCACTTCTTCTGCATCAAAGGTGCATTTCTCTGGTTTCAAGAATAGATGCTCTTTTCGTATCTTCATCAAAACCCATCATGTTCGTTCATGGTGTTCTGCCATAGTCATAGAGAAAATCAGGATATCGTCCATGTAGATAACCATCCATCCTTCATTGATTTTCTGTTGGAAGGTGCGATTCATGTATGCTTGGAAAGTTGCTGGGGAATTACAGAGGCCAAAGAACATGACATTTGGTTCGAAGAGGCTGAATTCCATGGTAAATGCTGCTTTCCAGCGATCATCGGGATGGATGCGAATATTATTATAACCAGACCGAATATCCATTTTTGTAAAGAACTGTGTGTTGTGAAGGCGTGCGACAAGGGAAATCGGAAGTGGGAGTGGATAAGCGTTCTTGACTGTCCAATCATTGATGTAGCGATAATCTTGACAGGGACGCAATTCTCCACTCTTCTTTCCCACAAAGAAGAAGCCACTAGCTTGGGGTGACTTCGATTCTGAGATGAAGCCTTTCGCAACGTTTTCATTGATGAATGTTTTGACGGCAGCGCATTCTTTTTCCGATAGCAGGTAAACCTTAGACGTGCGAGGAATAAAACTGGGTTTAGTATCGATCCGATGATCAATACCAGGGCGTTCGGGAGGTAGTTTGTTTAATCTGTCTTTAGCAAAGACATCTGCAAAGTCATGCAAATAGTCCAGGACCAATTCTTCAAAAGATTTCTTTTTCTTCTCCTTTTCGTCTGTCGCGAATTCCTGAGCTTTATTACTGTATTTCGGAGGAGGAAGGGAGATTGTGGAGTAGTTGGGGAGTTGTTTGAATCAGGAAGTTCCATCACGTGTGAGGGGTGTATGCATGGATACTTCTTCGATGATTCTCATGCTAACTCCATCGGTGTCATATTCCACAAGGAATTCTCCATCTCCAAGCTCGTAAGAGGAAATTTCACGTACTTCTGGCGCATGCCAGACATCTTGCATAGTGTTGAATTGGTCATCATCCTCTGTTGGGATCAATGAAGGCACGGGTTCTTCTTCTTTGGGGATTTCTTCAATTGAAGCCGAAGAAGTAGGTTGAAGAATCTTCAGAGGAATGTAGAACTTGGATAGTTTTGGTACATTTGTATCTCATCCAGGGATTTCTTCTTCTGCTTTTCTTTTTCCATACTTCTGTTCTTCTATTGGCCGTTGCTCAATAGGTTCCGTTCTGGTCCGATGCTCGGGCTCGGATTCGTTCTTGCATTTTTCTGCGTGGGGAATTGGTGATACTGCTCATGGCAGTTGTACACAGGGAGTGGGGTCTGTAGTATGCAGCATTCGTACTTCTGGTTCGGGATCCTTAGGAATAGGAGGGATGATGAGGGATCTCGGAAGTTGGGAGTGTTGCCATTTCTTAGGATGGCAGTGGAAGACCGAGGGCAATCTGTTCTTCTTCCGATCAGTGTCCATGTCAATTTCAATTTCATCTGATTTCGTTGTTCGAGGGAGAACTAGTGTTTCAGCAGCCCAATCTATACTTGGGTTCATTGCGCGTAACCATGGAATTCCCAGAAGGATTTGATCTCTTCTTCCTAGTTTAGTGATATTGAATTTTCCATACATGGTGCATTCGTCAATCTTGATCACTAGGAGACAGTAGTGTGTGATCGGCCCTCCTTTGATAAGAGTTCCATCTGCCGTAGTAACTCGAAATGGTGTTTTGAGTTTTCATCGTGTGATTTGATGGAGTTTCACAAACTCTTCGGAAATAAATGTTCCTGCCACGCCCGAATCAATAACAGCAGTGGTGTCGACAAATTTCAAGTGAGTATGCGAATGAAGGGTGATAGGGACATGAAGTTCTTTTCTTTCACCTACAGCGCGTACAAGTCTTAGTAATACATTGGGAGAAACATACATTGAATCTTTGTTTCTCCAATTCAAAAATCCTCAACAATCTGCCTCACAGTTTCTTCGCCTTCTTCTTCTTCTTTGACTTCAGCTTGTCGGAGCAGGGTCTTCTTCTTTTTCTCAGGAAAGTTATGAATGTGGTGTCCTGTTTTCTTGCATCCGAAGCATTGTCCCTTCTTTATGCATTCGGATCTCTCCATATCGGAGATTCAATCCACGACCATTGCATTCGGGTCACGATTAGGTATGTATCATGCATTTCCATAGCTCTTTTTCTTTTGTTGCAGAGCATGACGTGTTCGTATTGCTTGAAGATGATGGTGGGAGTTGTCAATGGAAACACATTGCAATACAACCTCACGGAATACTTCTGAGACATCTCCTGGTGCGAAAAGCTTGGTGAGGATACCCAAATTCAGGCCATCTTGGAAGAATTGGATCTTCATTGCATTGTCGGTAATACGGGCCTTGGCTGCAAGTGCCTCAAAGTTGGCGATGTAGGTATGGAGATCACCGCTTCCTTGTTTGAGGTCCCTGAGTTTTGTTAGTGCAGTTCCTTTGGTATCCACTGGTTCGAAGGCTTCTTTAAAGCTTTTCATAAAATCTGACAACGTCCCATAACCGACTTTTTGTCCAGAGGTGTCGGTTGACCGAGCATGATTGAGGAATTGTTCTTTCCAAGATTTAGCGTTTTTCTCAGTCATGAAGGATGTTATGAAAATGATCTTCTGCTTGTCTGTGGTGTAAAGCTTTTCATTGATGTTGAAACATAGATTGCACGATTGGATAAATTCGCGAGAGTTATCACGATCTCCATCAAAACCGGTTGGAAGACTGATTTTATATTCGAATTCTTTGGTGGTCGTCATGATAACGATTCGTCTGGTGAGTTATACTTTCTTGGTGCCTACACGCGCTGTCTTGCTGTCCGTTAGGGCTTTATCAGGGTTCAGGGTCGAAGACTGGGTAGTCGATGATCAGGTGGACTTTAATCTTTTGTTATGAACTAGGGTGGCGTCACCAGCGACAGTTTTTTTTTTTTTTTTTTTTTTTGATCCTTGTTTATTGTCCGTTGGGGCTATGCCCTATGATGGACACTACCTACTGTACATCTAATCTATTCGTATATGCTTTGGTCCGTTTTTTGGTTGTCTATGCTATACAGTGGTCCTGGCTTGCGCGCGGACGTTAGGGCCTTCTTCAGGCTCTTGATATGATTTGTGCGACTTGTTGTCGCGTTTCCTCTATTCCTTCTCCTTTTCCGCTGGGGGGGTTACATCTCCGAAGGTTTGTTCCAATCTTCTCGTGCGCGCGATGTACGTCAACGTTGCTCTCATTCCCTTGCTTTCGTTCAGCAGGTACTCGATTTTGCATTGTCTTGCTCCGACTTCTTTCCTCATTTGTTCTCTCTGGTTCACGTATGCTGGGCAGACTAGGATGAAGTGGTGTACCGTTTCGTCATGGTTTTCGCATGCTGGGCAACGCGCCATTGGGGATTTCACTATTCATTTGAGGTGTTTGTTGAGCGCTATATGTCCCGTGCGGAGTTGAAACATCAGTGAGCTGTGACGTCTCGGTAGCTTCTCTATCTTCTTTGCAAACTTCTTTGATGGTGCTGACGTGTCGACTGATTTGAGCAGTGTGTAGCGCGGTGAGTTCTCCATGATGGTGGTGGCCTCTTTTTTGATCTTTGCGTAGAAGTGTTGTCTTAGTGCCGCTTTGCTCCTTGGTAGGATTCTGAGTTCTCCTTCCTCGGTTAGGAGCGACTTTGGCTGGGCTCGTGTGTCTGATGATTCGCCTCATGCGGCGCGTTTCGCGTGAGTGTCTGCCTCTTCATTCCCTGGTATCCCTACATGGCCTGGCGTCCATCTGACTTTGAGTTTTCTTTCGTCGTGCTCAGGGATGAGTCTTCTAAGATCATCGTGGAATTGGTCCATGAGGTAGTGTCCTGGCTGTGAGCGGAAAGCTTCGGTTGCTCTTATCGCTGCCTGATTGTCGACACCTAGGGATATGGTGCCCCTTCTTCCTCCCATCTCCTTCAGCAGTTGTACTGCTAATATCATCCCCACCAACTCTGCTTCATAGACCGTATGCTCGCGGTCGCTCCCCAAGTGAAACCTCTTGCTTCCTATCACTTCGTTGCCTCTCATGACCACTGCTGCTCCTCCAACTCCCCCATCCACCATTGACCCGTCTGAGTACGCCCTTAGGTTTTCATCGGCGAGTCCATCTTCTATCTTTGCTGTCTCGGCCTTCTCCGCTATGTGGATGTCTACATCCGGCTCCCACTTGGGGTAGTGTCTGACTGGGTCTATCTTTTCCACCGTCGATGGGTTGATCCTGAATTCGTACATCAGCTTATGCAGTGGGGATGGATAGCGTTTTTTCCCCTTAAAATCTCTCTCTTTGCCGTAATCGTATGCGTTCTTGATTCCCTTGGCTAGTGGATGTTTCTGTGGGAGTGTCGCCATTCTGAGCGTGGCTCTGTAGCACGCTTTTCGAAGAGTCTGCTGAAAAGGTAGTACATTAGCGTGCGCGTCTAGCATGTCTGTGGGACTTGATCTTAGTCCTCCCGCAATTGATATGGTTGCCATTCTCTGCACTCGCGCCATCTGCGAGGTGAAGCCTCTTGCTCCTCGCCCTTTCCCCCTTTTCCCCCTCCCCTTTTCTACTAGACCCGCGCACCACACATCTGCGGCGTACAACATCTTCGGGACGATTACTCCCTCATACAGTTTTTTCATCAGTTTCCCGTGTATTCCCTTCGTCAGACGTATCATCCGGCTACATGCTAGCGCGTACTTCGTTCCTTTGGCCAGTGCGTGGGCCGCCTGCTCCTTGAAGTTTAGATTTTCGTCAATGATGATTCCTAGAAATTTGTGCGACTTCGAAGGTTGGATTGTGTGATCGCGGATGGTGATGGGTACTCGTGGCGTAGGGACTGTCTTGTTGGGGTTTTCGGTGCTTCGAACTCGTATCCTGGAAAGACAAATTAGTGCGGTTTTGTCTAGCTCAAACTCAGCGTTGTATTCCTCGCTCCAGTCAAGTGCACCTCCTTGCTTTTCCATCATGTTTTTGACCTTTGCGTTTGATTCCTTGTATGAGCGCCCTCTTGCTATTAGCGCTACATCGTCGATGAATCCTAGACTCAGTTCTCCTTTGCTGGGTCTCGGGTCTGCGACTCGCAGGACTGGTGCGTTGTAGAAGATGAAGCCCATTGGGGATAGCAGACATCCCTGGTCTAGTCCATCTGACACATTGAACAAGTTTGACTGGTAGTCGTCGAAAAAGAGATGCGTCGTTCTGTTGTCCAGTCTTCATTTGTACCAATCTACATATTCCTTTGGTATTCTTGCTTTTCTGAGGTTGTGTAGTAGCTTGCTTGCTACCACGCTCAGGAAGGCCGCCTTTACGTCAAGGAAGAGTAGGGAAATGTGGTTGTTTGTTTTCGACGCCCAGGAATCTGTTATGAACTTAGTTAGCAGGTGGAGGGAGTCTACCGTTGATCATCCCGGTCGACCGCCGAAGTGGGTTGGGGGTAATAGATGGTGTTCTTCTGCAATATACGTTAGATCGTCAGCAACACATGATGAAAGGATCTTAGCCATCGTGTCTAATAGCGTTATCGGTCTATATGCCTTTGGGACACTGTAGTCTGGCCTTCCTGGCTTCCGGAGTACGATCGTCGAGGAACATTTCCATTCGTTCGGGTACACTTCGAGGGTGAACGTAGCTCTGTATATTGGTGCCATGAATGGTACAAGAAGGTCAGTGCATTTCATGAATACTACGTTGCTTATCCCATTGGGTCCTGGGGCTTTGAATGGTGATAGTTTCGCGATTGCTCTGTGTACTTGCTGGTTCGTGATTGGTCTGAATTCACATATTGGAGGGTCGTAGTCGAAGTCCGGGTTCACTTGGTCATCGTCTGGCGGCGTTCTGAAGAATACCTCGTAAAGTAGCTCGCTCTTTCGGGTGTTATCTTGCATTGTGTTGTCCTGATTGTTTGCCCTCGGGTCTTGGAGGGTTTTGATCCTTGTGTGTATCTGGTCGGAAGGGTCGCCTGCTACATATCTATGAAAGGTCCATACTCCTGTGAATGTCAGTTCCTCTAACCATTCTGTCCAATGGTTTGTCTTCGCTCGCTTGATACTTTCTGAGAATCGGTTTCGTGCGATTCTATATTCCTCGTGCACTGGGTCGTTTCGTCTCGCTAATTTCTTTCTTGATATCCTTCCTAGTTTGTGTGTTGCTTTTCGTTCGGTGTCCAGTTCCTTCGACCACCATCTCTTCGCGTACGGGGATGGTTTGGTCTTCGGTATGCACTTCTCTACTGTTTCGGCAATGCTTGTTGTGAGTGCCTTGAATGCCTCGTCGAACTGTTCTCGTGTCTTGATTTCCGTTGCCTGTGGGATGTCGTCTAGTTTAGTTTCAAGGACCTCCCGGAACTCTTCCCAGTCCGTGTCTCTGAAGTTGCACTTGGGGCTGGTTTCAATTCATTCTGGTTGGAGGTTGATGGTACTAATTATGGGGAAATGGTCAGTTACTACTGGGCGTAGCTGGTACTCTACACTGCACTGCGTGAACGAGTGCTCAAGATCTGCTGAACAAAATACATTGTCTGGGCGCGTTAAGTTTTTGGTGTTTGATGCCTCTAGAGTGGCTATGTTTGGGGGGAGGACCTGGACTAAGTTATATAGTGATAGAAGGTTTATCAGTACTCCCGCGGCGTCTAAGTTCGCCGCGGTGAAGAGATGTACATTATTTTGCATTCGGTCTCTTCTTGGGTGGGTGGTTTCCATTGTGTTCGGTGGTCTGCTTGAGGTCTTGTCATCTGCCATGCTTCTGGGATTCGGGATTGACCTCCCAATGGGATTCGGTTGGCGTTCCTGTTGTTGAGGTTCCGTTCCTCGCGTTCTTGGTTGTTGTTGTTGTTGGTGGGCCATCCATGTTCCGCTCTGTTTCTTGGTGGTGGGTATCGTTGTGGTTGATGATCTTCCGTCGCTTGCTGCCATATTGGGGCTGTCTCGTTGTTCTCTTCAAAATTTTGACTCTTTAGTGGTTCCCAGGTAAGAGGGTCTTCTGTGAGGAAAAATCGGTACTTAGCGTCTTCATTGCGGTTCTTGTGTCCATCCCACTTCTTCGTGAACGTCGGGCATTGTCGACTCCAGGCCGCATGGCCCTTCACTTTGCAGTTCCTGCAGAAGAACTCGTTTTGATCTGTGACTTGGCACGCGGCTGTTCGGTGGTGTTCCCCGCATGTACCGCACGTCTCCTGTTCCTGTGGGCATTCTGCGGCCATGTGAGTGTTTTCGAACGAGTGGCATTTGAGGCATCTGGTCGGTTCTGGTATTAGCTTTCTTCCATATACTTTCTTACCTTCGATTGTCAGGCCGAACTTGATGGCTTGATTTGCTCCCTCCTTGGAGTTAAAGGTCACTATTATGTGGGCTGTTCATTGTCCTGGTTTGCGCCTTGCTTCCGGTTTGATGTATCGCGCCTTGCTAATCGTTTTTGGTTTCAAGCCCGCCTTCTTCTCGACGTCCGCTAGTGCTGCTGGGTTGTTGGGTACAAAGGTTACTGGTACATTTTCCACTATAATGTTGTGCGTTCGCTCCTTGATCACTATTTCCACTCCGAAGTGTTCCAGGAAGTATCCTCGGTTTGCTGCCACGTTGAACCACTCTGCTGCCTCGGGTGAGTTGAGCTCGTAAAGGACTCCTCCATGAGGGAGACGGCGTGCTGAGATGAAGTTGATTGATGTTGGAAGTACGACTTTCTCCTTTGACATTTGCTCCACTGCTAAGGTGGCCTTTGCTACTAGTTGCGCCTCCGTTAGGTCTTTCAGAGAGTTGGCGAAGAGCTGTGATCGTCTGTCGACTAAGATCTGCCTTGCCTGTGTCTCGCTTCTCGCTAGTACCTTCGTTAGTGGGGCAGGGATGTTAGTTTTGGCTGCGTCTGCAAACGTTCGTGGTCCGTCAGACCGTTCATCACTCGTTCTTTGTGGCGTTGTGCTCTTCATGTTTCCAGCTATCTTTCCCAAATCTTCCGCTGATGATTTCAAGTTGGTGCGTACCTCCGTCATCGACTCTATTGTTTTCTTTTGCGCGTCTATTGTTTCTGTTAATGTCTCGACTTTCTCGTCTAGGGTCGCAATCGGTCCGCCTATTAGGGCTTTGACTTTTTCTATGATGTTTTCCGTGTTTATTTCCGTATCAACTTCCTGTATTATTAGTGCAATTGCTCGTAGTATGTCAGTATGTGTGGCGCCTAGATTTGCTGTGATACTAAATTCGAATAAAGCTACCGAGATTGATTGCAACATGCTACCAGCTGTTGGCATTACAAGACTGTGCATGGACAAGATTTTTCGTGCTGTGTTCAGGTTGACAACATCTGTCTTCGTTCCTGTGCCCAATATGTGGTCTTGTATGGGTCTACTGGTTGAAAGCAAAGGTTTATCAGCTGCTGTCCATCGGTTGGCCCTACCTGTGGTTGTCGTGGTGACCGGGCTCGTTGAGTTGATTGTTGGCATTTTGTTTGCTTTGTTGCTTCGTTCTTGGTTCTTGGTCTAGGGTTTTGGCGGTTTGTCTGGTGTCCTGGTGACCGCTGGGGCGCCTCTGGGCGTCCTTAGCACTGTTGAGCGCGTTGTTGGCGGTTGGTTTCCGGGGTCCTAGTCGGGGTGCCACCTGGTTCAGGTCCACCAGTGACAGTGAAAAGACACAGATGGTCTGCTGGGAAGTTCTACAATGTCCAAAAGAGAACAAGGTGAAAGTACAAGGAATGTGTTCCAAATACGATCAAGGGTTAGGCCTCAAAGACAAGTCTAAGAGGTTCTATGAGAATAGAGACTAAGGCTAAGGAGTGCTTAGACTTAGAGACGATTCAAGACGACTTAGGTTGGAGACCTAAGCGAAGGATATTCCAGGTAAAACCCAGTAAGATTAAAGTAAAGTATACAAGCATAATACAACGTGCTTAAATAGGCCAATATGTGCGCACGGACCAAGAGAGACGTGAGAATGTAAGTGCGTATCCAAAGAAGGAAGGCAACTATAGTACAGATGCGTTGAGCATACAAGTCAGAGTCACGTTACATAATATACAAGTGAAGTAGACAGAGAAAATGAATAGGGGCACATACAACTGTAACAGTTGAACAGTAACATGCCTTTTGAAACATTGGGAGCTGATGTATACCATATATTTCAGAATGGTAACAGAGTACTACACAGTCAGTGCCAAGCCACAGCTTGAGCTGCCAGCTTAGGCTTCCCAAAATTGAAGCCCAGGCCCAAGCCTTGGGCAGGCTGTGACCTGGGCCTGGGCTTAGCTCAGCTTATTTAGGCCTGGCTTTGGCTGGCCTGCAGCTTGAAGCTGGGCTGAAACATCACTAGGTACACACATTCACTCAGCCCACTCATATATCATGGTACAATTATTGCCATGGGCCCATATGGGATGGCCCATCCCCATTGGTACATTGTCATGCTTGGCTGCCCATCTGAGATGGGTATATGTTACTGTATTATGTGTGAATGCCAGTGACAGGGTGACAGTACTCAGGAGAGTGACAATGCAGACAAGCATGACAGCCCAGGTGGATCTGAGGATAATGAAAGTGAGTGTGAGTAGGATCACAGCTTACTTGATTAAGTGTGCTATTGAATGGATGTTATTGCTTTTATCTGTACAAGTGCAGCAAAATAATATTGCTATGATTTGAGTGGCATGGTATGATAGGCTATGTAGTGCTACATGGCAGTACTACATAGTTGAGGTGCAAGGTACAGGACACAACATTGTGCAAAAAGTCAGGTAGTCTGTGATATATAGTGCTATGTTGAGGGGGGTTGCAACCAGGCTATACTTACTCTGTACGTGCTGTAGTTCTATGTTGCAGATCGCATTTTTGCTGATGCATGTAATTACGAAAAGGTACCATGTTTCAACGCCCCAACAAAACGGACAAATGTTGTTAAATCAAAAAGGTGGGAATATGAATATGAGTAGTCAGTGCCGTGCGAATGGATTGCAATTTACTCAGTAGTATCCACAATCCAGCAACAGGTAAGTATCCTGGGGTAGATATCAAACTGTATATTAAACGCTTCTGTGACTACATCACGATGATCGTAGAGATATGATGCTTCATAAGGAGAGAATACACCAAGAATGAGATCAAGGACGAGAAGGCAGGTCCACGTTATCGTCCAAGCGAACCATCTTTGATTTAGGGACAATAACACGATGCTCATCGACCCAATTTGAGACCTTCTCAAAGTTCCTACACTCGTGACGAACGTTGAAATCAGCGACTGGAGACGTGCTTCCCTCCACCCAATCATGAGTTATCATGGTCACATCACCGCTACACATAGTGAATTGCCTAAGCATCTCAATGCAATGGTCTGAGGTGCGACATAAGCAGGTTGCAGACAAAGTAAGAATCAATATACATACCAAGATGAGTACGAAATTCTTCAGGGGATTCGTGCATGTTCCCATGATTATAGGAAGTATCTCCATGGCTAGCTCTACGAAGCATGTCCTATAGAAAATTGAGTAAAGATCGACCAGTCTCTGTGTTTTGCAACTAACTAAGCAATGGAGCTGGTGAATGAATTCCACAGTTGCCATGTAACCTCCACCGTATTCGTCTGGATACCTAACCATGGCAGGAGAAGGTTTTTCCCCTGTTCTGAGCAGTTGCTCAAGCGTCATACGGACTGGACGCGCTGGAAAATATGGTCAGTAGATGTCTGCGATAGAAGTAAAGTATAGAGCGCAACCATCAAGAGATATCTTATCCCAAGCGGCGTCGATCTCTGGAGATGGACTGCCACGGTATATGGAAGTAGCATCGAAACTTCCATTGAATTGTATGATGCCAACGGATTCAACGGCTTCGTTTGCTGGAGCTGTGACGGGTAAGTAAGATCTTATGCGCTGATTCTAGTGATCCACGTACAGAACAGGATCACGTCATCCATCGGAGGCGCCTGCGCCCATAGTATGAAGAACACCAGAGCCAAGGACACTAGCGCACCATGGCTTAGCCATGGCCATAAGTGAACGAAGCGAAATTTTGGTGGAGGACTAATTGCTATATCACTATCAAGGAGCTTGGTACCATCATCGTCGACCACATCGAGAGGAGAATACTGAGAGTAGTACTCCTTATTCATGAGTCGCGAAAGAAAATCTGAATCTGTAGCTGATGGGTCGAGTCAGCCAAAACGTTTAAGCAAGCGCGATGCCTTTATTTATCCCGGAAGTAACTTGAAGAGAGAAAAGGGACATGCGTACGTTATCGAATCTCCCAGACTTTTTCTCAGGTCTCAGCTCTCGAAGCCACGTCACAATTTCACAATGACATGGCGACTCGCTACCCCTTTTCCTCTTATTGGGTTCACGGTTGCTTTCGCCCTTCAGTATACAGTCTTGAGACTTTAATAGTTAGATCGTGGAGTGGAGAGCAGCACTTTCGAGACTCCCAGGGAAAGTGGCATTACTGATATATCTACCCATCACCTTTTATTTGTCTCTCGGAGGAGTGAATTAGCTACCAGTGGACCCTGCGACTTCTCATCTGTAGGTGAAATGAGTCGCCATGTATAATGGACTTACAGAATACTTAACAACTCCAATTGCCTTCAAAATCTTCCGGCTTCCGGTGAATGTGCCGACACTCGGCAGCACCTGGACAGTGGAGATACTTAGAAAGAATCATTGGATAGCTAGCACGCACAGTTAGCCCCTTAATTTATTCGGTAGCAGCCTGAGAGGTGTCTTTATTCATTCGTGGGTTGAAATTATCCACTTCTTGAAATGATCATTCACGTCAACACTTGCGAAGATTGCAAAGTCAGGATGAATAGCATGGTTGCCTAATGATGGAATGCCCAGAATTGTAGTTGTCCAGCGTTAAGATCTAACGTCCACTGAACGTGCCAGGCCGGCCCGGGCGCCTCGTTTCGAATAGCTGCCACGTCAATGGTAGTGAATGACTTCCAAAGGACGTATTCACCATTTTTTAATTTGTAAGCATCCCAGCTACATTATGATATTGATCCATAGCAAGTTTCTAAAGGCGTCTGGTAGCCAACTTGTTCATTTTTGAACCATGTGATAGACATGCACAACGTGGTACTTACTTACTATGGTAGTGCTAGCACAGCCACATTGGGCCTTGCCAACTGCAACGCTTGTCCTAGTGACCGGTGATCACAGTGAGTCATCAACATCCATGTCATAACGCACGATATGTATGCAATAATCAAGGTCGGACAGGTATGGCGTATTCACACCCCACAATTTTAAATGCCCTTAAGTTCCAGGCTGCACCCTCGCATTCAGTAATAGAGTTACTTTACCGATCATGATGGTCAAATATCTCTCACAGCACTCTTATGGATACTGTCGAAAACAATGACCGACGATGCAGAAGGGTTCGGTGCAGAACTTCGTCGCGAGTCGCGTACCCTCCGCCTGTGGTTGACCCATGGCGTACTTATTTGCTCATTACTTCTCTCTTTCACGCTATGGATGCGTACGCCCTCAACTCGTCTGCGATATGACATTCCTGTAGGAACTTCGAGAAAATCATAGATTGGTCTCTCGAACACGTTATTCATATCGAAGAGTCCGAGGTTACCCGCTTCGGAGATACGGTTGACCGCCCTAAAACTCATCCCCCCACGTCGATGATTGACGAATATCATACTGCTTGCTCACTGCACTTGTTCAGGAATACCATGGGAGACGGTGGTTATTGGTGCCTTTGAAGAACTGTCGCATTATGAGTTTATGAGACGAGCGGGATGTAAATTAATATTCGGAAAGGTTTGTATTGTATATCTGGGGCAGATGGCAAGAATGTTGCGCAGACGCTTCCCATACACTTGCTCCTGGATCATCTTGTTTCCCGATACCACTAAACTGAATTGTCAATTTCATAACGAATTGACAATCATGCTCATACAAGCCGACCTCCAACTATCGTTACGTCAACTTTGGCGCTGCTGGATGGAAATTCATTCCTATCGCTTCGAAAGCTGCCATATCACTAATACATCAGTAAACAGAAATTCCCCACTGACTTGACTTGAGCAACCAGGTATTGACAGAGTCCCACAGCTGCGATAGCTCACCCAGCACAATTACTTCACAGGCGAGGACTACAGATGCCCACAGTCAATCACAGTAACAGCGCAACTCGGATATTGGATCCCAGAAAACTCAAATTACAACGAAGTTCGTGCCATGCCAACTTGAAGGATATTATAGTAGTAGTACAATAATATTACACTATAGACTCTGCTACACATTGGCATATCATGGTATACAGTACTGATGGTAACATAAGTATGTGTATTCCTTGCATGTCGAGCACTGCTAATATCGTATACAGCGAGTTATGTTGTAGACTAATTTTTCAGGTAACAATTCGACGAGGCTCTGACCTGGAACTGCTATCATACCTCTCCGACTCGCTTTTCTACGTTCAGTACTTCCGCTTCACTTCCTGTCCTGAATATCGTCCCGAACTCATGATGTGGATCGCGGAACGCGTATACACTTGCGATGAAAATGGTAAGCGTCATAGACAGGAAGCTGTCGTGTGAGCAACAGATGCGACGCATGCGGTTGAGTTGATATCAGAGCATGGTGACGCAGTTTACAGGAGCATGTCCTCTGCGACATGCTTGGAAAGCTACGAGCGTTTCTTTCCGAATAATTTTGCGGACAAGGAGGGTCACCATACATTTAGTACGGTGTTTGTATAGCAGCAGTACAATCATGTATCAATTGTAGCCTCATCAGGAAAATCTCAAATTACATAATCAGACTTTTTTGGACTTTTCACGTCTTTTCAAGGAGTGGCTTTTTTCAGTTATCTTTTTTAATTCACTGCCTGGTCCAACTTGAGTATCAAGAATAGTTTATTATTATTATTTCATACCATTGCAATGATTGGAGTTCTGTAAAGATTACCACTTCAGGAGAGGATTTTGAATCAAAAATAATCAGCACTCTGTCTGTCTGTCTTACTGGTAACAAATTTCTGTTTTTATGTTTTCAAGCATGTCTCTTAGGTTTATAAAACATATTGGGACGCATAAGTTTGGATCAGTCAGTGAATTAAGAAAGATAACAGATGACTGAAAAAAAGGTTGAAAAGACGTGAAAAGTCCAAAAAAGTCTGATTAAGTAATTTGAGATTTTCCTGATGTGGCTGGTTCCATCGATCTACTTACGTAAGATTACATAAGCAGAGGCGTGACCGTCAATTTGCAGGTGATCAGTCCTTCTTCTATCTACACTCATCTAGCCAGAATTAGTCCATGAAGATCGCTTCCATTCACATATTGTAAGGGCGGAGCGATTTGCAATCTTCGTGTCGACGGCGCTCCACTGGAGCCCTCTTCCGAATTGGAAGGAGCAGGCTCAGTCAGGTCACTTTGCCGACGTGTTCCGTGTACACTCGCGACACGTCTCTCTCATTCCAAGTCATTTCATACCTGGTAGTGGGGCTCATGGCGTCGTGGCTACACATTGGCGCTACAGCAGGTCTGACTCATCTAGCCAGAGTTAGTCCATGAAGATCACTTCCATCGCAAGGCGCAACCTCAGGTATCAATGCATCAAGCATCCACTATTCATCCGCACTTATGTAACTGCAAGAGACGCTAGCAATCATGACAACATATTCATATTTCAGCATGAGCTGGGCGTGTGTGCAATTAGCATTTGTAGAAGAGAAAATCGTCAATCTAGTCCATTGTACTGGACCTGCGAGAACGTATAAAAGGTCCTTTGGGATTTACAGTAGAGGGCATCGATGAATAATCACTCCTCTTATCCCTAAACATGCAGCGGCTTTCTGTGCTCTTGAGCGTACTTGTATCTCTCGTCATTCTTGCTTCGGCGTCACCCATGCCAGAAGCCATCTCGGAACGTTCCTGTAAGTATTCATGATCAACAGCAGCATCATATTCACTCAGATACAATAATACACCGCTCAGCCAAGCGAGGGGAGCTTAACATGAACTTTGAGCGCGATCTCCTAGAAGAGTTCAAGAAGCGCGGGGGCCTGAAGACCCACTACGTAAAGTACGAGGTTCCAGGTAGGACATAACTAGCCAAGCGAGGGGAGCTTAACGTGAACTCTGAGCGTGATCTCCTAGAAGAGTCCAAGAAGCGCGGGGGCCTGAAGACCCACTACGTAAAGTACGAGATTCCAGGTAGGATATAACTAGCCAAGCGAGGGGAGCTTGACATGAACTTTGAGCGTGATCTTCTAGAAGAGTCCAAGAAGCGCGAGGATCCCAGGTAGGAAATAACTTATTTGTCAGTTATTCGTTTACGCATCGTACTTTTTACACCAGACGAGAAACGCAAGGAGCTTCGGGATGGTCTTCATTACGGCGACCTCGATGACCTCAACTAGGGCAAAGAAACTGTGTAACATAAACATGATTGACATGGCTATGGATCTGACGGGCGACACGGGGAAGGGAAACAAATATCCACGATGATAGAGGAGAAATGTACTGTGTCAATTCAGTCTCCTAGTGACCATAGTATGAAAGGATAATAGTCGTTGACTCGTTGCTTCTTGATCACGGAGTTGATTATGTATGCTCGATTCAGCACCATAGATGATAGTATGTACTTCATTGAGGTACAAGTCGGATTCTGATTCCTCTGCAAAAGGGTCTTGGATAACTGTCAAAAGTTCCCATGTAATGCTATGACTGCATTCAATGAAGCTGGGTGGTGAAGGAGGCTTCTCGACAGCACCATGATTGAATAGTACCCATCAGACACCCGCATGAAACTCCATAGCGGCGATGACTTGACAAACAGTGAAGCTCAAGTGGCGCGTGCACATGGCAGTCACACGAATTTTCCGCCCTCGAATGTGTAGAAAACAATGTACAATATTCATATCAAGGTGATCAACGACCATTTAACATCTAAACACGAACATAGATCCACCTAGGCAGTTGCAAAATATTTCTCCAACACACTCTTTGACACAACATGTTTCGGGCATCCGCGTCCCGTCCATGTTTCAAACTGCACATAACCCTGCTCCAGGAGCACCTCGACCCCCATAACCCTCGCCCACTTGGGTGCTGCACTCTTCGCGAGCAGAAGAAGAGGTGTCTCGGCGGGTTTGTATGCCATGTCCACAACTATACCATTCGCGGTTGCGTCAAACAACGCAAGCGGGAGAAGTACGGCTCCCGGGTTGGTGCTGTCAGTAGTTGTCGCACTCGCTGGGACGGTGGATACAATAACAGTTGGTGCAGGCCCCTCAGCAGGCCAAGCATCAAGCGTCTCAATCAGCTTGACGGGGACGCCGGGGAAGGCTTCGACGAGGGCCTGGGCCTTGCTTGCAGTCCGGTTGAATAGGTAGATGCGCTGGGCCCCCAGAGACTGAAGCGCAAATATGGCGGCTCTGGCGGTCCCTCCTGCGCCAATGACGAGGGCAGCGGCTGGCGCACTGATGGATGGCGCACGAGAACGAATGGATTCACGAATGCCGAGCCAGTCGGTGTTGTCTCCATAGAGAATGCGATTTCCCCCTTCAATGACCGGTATGATGGTATTGACAGCCCCGATAGCTTCAGCGGCTGGCGAAAGCTTGTCGAGGAGAGGTATGACGTCGAGTTTGAAGGGAATGGTAACAGAGGCACCTCCAAAGTCAGGAGCAGCCAAGGTGGCTTTGATTTCTTCACCAACATTAACCGTCTCGAGAAGTTCATAAGTGTGGGGAAGCCCGAGGACCTCAAATCCAGCGTTGTGCAGAGTCGGGGACATGGAATGGGCAATGGGATTTCCGAACAAAAAGTAGCGTCTCGCAGGAAGCTGACCCAGTAGGTTCAGCGCTTTCTGAATCTGCGCAAAGGAAAGTTGCCCAGGTGCTGCTTTCGAGGGGAGAAGTGGGTGAGTCACGGGGCTCAAAGTCGCATTCAGGATACGTGACATTTGACCTTCCACGCCCATGTTGATCGCAATGATCGGTTTTGCACCCCGCTGCAGGTTAGCCTTTGCAACGAAGTCATGCAACGCAAAGTTGTCCTGCAATGTGTCTGCCTTTCCAACGATCTTCACAATGTCCCCAAGTCGGCTCGCAAGCGCGTACTTGCTTCTCACTACATCCTCGTTCCACTTCATCTTTCCACTCCAGTCGTGCCACGATGCGATGATTTGGGAGAACCCTTTGCGAGCGGCAAGATCCGTGATGAGCTTCTCAGATGCAGAGATCTCCACATCGATGTACTCCACTCCAAGTCGTAGTGCACGCCCGAGAAGCTCAAACGCGTCCCTCTCTGAGTTGTCCGGGAATGCACCGCCCTGGCCTATCGTGCGCACAGTGAATATAATCGGGAGACTCGTCGCCCGGCGTAGGGCAGTAACCTGTGCGGCAACATAAGCCTGCGAAGGTATGGCACCCAGTGCGTCAGGGGCGCGTAGCAGGTCCACACGCAACTCTACCGCATCAACGCCCATCGTAAGGTCTGGCATGAGTTGCAAAGCGGGGATCACATCGGGGTACGTGAGCGCTACGAAGTAGCTACGCTTCCCAGCAGCAACATTGCCCGCGAGGTTCGGCTGCCCTGTAATGTGCTTGAAGAAACGTGAGATTTCTGCATTGCTCGCCTCGGTTATATGGTTGATGAAATCGTAATTGGCGCATTCGGCAAACCATGGTTCCCGTCGTTTGAATACTTCGGTAATCGACTCTTGATATGCAGGACGTGCGGTTTCTTCACCAAGGTAACTAACAATCTCCTCGATATCCCTCATGACATGCACAACCGGGCCTGTCCTTGCATAGTCCTTCAACAAATCCCTAGCTTGAGGCGTCTCCACAATCCCACCACCCATACTGATCACGTGCCCTGTTCCAGCCTCCTGGATGATCTCCTTCAAACTATCCGTCTCTGCGGCACGGAATGCAGGCCACCCGTTGACGTGTACGAACTCGCGTACGCCAATGTTGTGTTTTGCTTCAAAATAAGCGTCTGCATCGATAAATCGACGAGAGAGAGCGGCGCTTGCGAGTGTTCCGACGTGTGTCTTGCCTGAGCCGCGCATGCCAATGAGTATCACAGATGCAGAGGTTGCAGGGGAGGGCATTCCAGAAGTAGCAGCGGTAGAGCTCTCAGCACGCGGAAGCTCAATGCCCTCAACTTTGAGACCGATCTAGGTGTATATATCAGGACCAAGCTTGACGGAGAACCAGGAAAATGAGTCATACCTTGTTCTCCAAATCATCCCACCAGTTGGGCCACGTCTTTTCGACGCAACGTTTCTCCTCGATGATTGTGTCGGGTACAATGGTACCTAAGACGCTGAACGCCATCGCGACACGGTGGTCGTCGTAGCAGTGTATGCTCGCGCCACGGGTAAGGGTGTTGAATGGGCGACCGTATACCTCAAGTCCATCATCCAGTTCTTTGGTCTGCACGCCGAATTTCGCTGTGAAGGTCCAGTCAGTCATGAGAGTGAATAGCGGTCAGGTGCAATCAAAGCACCCACCCAACTGATCAATCATTGCCTTGATGCGATTACACTCCTTCACTCTCTGGTTTGCGATCCCAATAATCCTTGTCGTGTTCCCCTCCCCGCCTTGCGCAACGGCAGCAAGGGCGCACGCCGTCAAAAATGCATCCGTCATCGGTTCCATATCCACCTCTCCAATCGCTTTCAGCTCCCCCCTCTTCGGGCCCGTGACAGTCGTCTCATTTGCGGTCTGCACTACCTCGCACCCCATGCGTGCAAGTACGTCTACGGCGAACCGAGCATCACCCTGCAAACTTTCGCTTCCGATGTTCTCGAGCGTGCACGTGGTCCCCGTGATGGCAGCAATGGCAAGCGGGTATGTTGCACTACTCGCATCACTTTCTATCGCATATTGGGCCGGGTTCACGTATGTACCCTGAGGAATTCGGTAGATGTCGGTTCCCGGGTCGCGCGTGACAATCACCCCGAACGTGCGCATCATCGCAATTGTCATATCGATGTATGGCTGTGAGATCACAGCGCCACCCACGAGTTCGAGAGTCACCGCCTCCCTCGCATACGGCGCGCAGAGAAGGATGCTGCTTACGTACTGGCTCGACACGCTTGCTGCGAGACGGATCACGCCGCCTTGAAGTCCCTTGGGCGCGATGCTTAGTGGCAGACAGCCCTCGGATTCAATGTAGGTAATTTCAGATCCGTTGGCGCGCAGGGCGTCTACAAGAGGGCCAATAGGTCGCTGTTTCATGCGAGCATTGCCTGTGATGACAGTAGCGGTCCCGGCATTGGCAGCGGTGGAGGGAGACACAAGCGAGCAGACAGTGGTAAGGAACCGTGCAGCGGTGCCTGCATTCCCAAGGTAAATTTCCTGTCCTGCTGCAGGGACTTGAAGAGCCCCTGCGCCGCCAGTGACCACCAACGTTTCACCCCCGTCTTCCCACGCAAAGGAAGCGCCCTATACAAACCAGTTAGCAACAGCAATGATGGATGAAGATGAAACACTGAGACCTTGAGCTCTTGCAATGCCGCCATCATCACTTGTGTATCATCCGAATGCAATAGGTTCTTCAACTTACACGTGCCCTGCGCAAGCGCAGCCAGTACTAGAGCGCGATTAGAGATACTCTTGCTGCCCGGCGTCGCCATCTTCACATGTTGTGTTCCTAGCGAAGCAACCTTGACTGTAGCAGCCTCCGAAAGCACCTTGGCGATAAGCACATCGTCAACGGCTGTCGCTTTCTGCTCGTATGTAGCTCCAATGCGGGAGAGGATGACCACTTTTTTCTGAGGACCAGAGTTTTTCTTATCGACGCGCATGATATCCAGAAGCTTGTCGACACCAAGGTCGCGAGCGCCAGGACATCTGCTCACTCTCTGATCTGCCAAGCTTACAGGCAATCCATACGCTCTCAAACACCTCACAAGTCTTCCCACAGCTACCTGCTTCAACACACCCATCCCCCGAGCGACTTCCGCCTCAAGTATCATACCGATACTGACGCACTCTCCGTGGAGCATATGTGGCGTGAGAACGGCTTCAATGGCGTGGCCAATTGTGTGCCCAAAGTTGACAAGGTTGCGGAGTCCAGTCTCGCGCTCATCGATGGTGACGATGTGAGATTTGACGTAGATACTGCCTCGGATAACAGAAAGGAGGAGAGATTGAGAGGTAGAACGTGTGATGATGTGACGACCTGCATGGCCAACGGAAGGCGTACGAACAGCATTGTGGATCAATTGAGCGTGAGTTTCAAGGGACGTAAATTCAGTTTCGTCCCATATCGCAGCGGTCTTTAGAAGAACGTTAATAAGTATGAAGCGGACTTGTAAGGAAGATAGGAACAAGCGCACCTTGACGACCTCAGCCATACCATTGCTGAACTCGCGCTCAGGAAGGGTCTCGAGGAATGCAGCGTCAATGAATATGTATTCGGGCTGCCAGAACGCCCCGATAAGGTTCTTGCCGGCAGGGGTATCAATGGCAGTTTTTCCGCCCACGGCGGAATCTACCATCGCAAGAAGTGTAGTAGGGATCTGGACAAAGCGCACGCCACGCATGCTGTAAGAAGATTAGTGGCAGCCTGAGGAGATCGAATTACAGGAAGTACAAGAGAAAAGAGGATGGAATGAGAATCGTGCAGAAAGACGGATAGTGATGGTATAGCTTCCAATGAAGCCCATATGGACTACTCACAAGGTCGCTGCAACGAAACCAACAAGATCACCGATGACACCTCCACCAAGAGCGAGGATGACGGTGTCACGAGTGCAGCGTTCGAGAAGAAGGAAGTCCTCGATATCGGCCTTTCCTTCACGAGACTTTGTCGTCTCTCCAGGCAAAATAACACGGGAGAGGAAACGTGGTTTCGCGGAAGAGAGCTGAAATGTAAGTCAGATTGAAATGCAAGGCAGATACATGAAATCGACGAATGGAAAGGACACGCGCCTTGTTGATCTCTGCACTAAAGGCCTTTTCGAATGCAGAGAGATAGAACTCGGCTACATTTGTGTCCGTTACAAGGACATACCCAGATGCAGGAAGCGTGGTGAGTACTGTACGAGCAATATATGGGATCAAGTGGAAACCGCAGTGGATGGACTCTCGTCCAAGAATGGACACTTTCAAGATGTCCGGGACAGTGTCCATGATATGTTCTCTTATCTGGGATCAAGTCAAGGGAAGAGGGAAAGAAACAAACAGTGATGTGAGGTGATTTGAAGGGGAGATAGTGATTAAGTATGGTACTGAAATGCGATCAATGGTCTGATAGATCATCATACCTAATCCGGGAATAAATCGGTTCGGATGCGAATCGGCAACCAGTTCATAATATTTTACGTTAGAACAGGCAAGAGGCGGTGACCATTAGCCTGAAGCTAATGGATTCAAGGCGTCGTTGTGGTGAATGGCCCTGGGGCAGTGTGCTCGTTGATATTATGGCGGTAGTGTAGACTAGTAAGGCAGGGCAGACACCGTCCGAGTAGTCCGTTGTTCTTGCTGCACGCCACAATTGGTGAACTGGCCATAACATGTGATATGCCCGATGCACTCGTAATAAACGTTTGAACATATGCATGTGAGACTAGTCCATTCCAGTACTACATGGTGGGAAATAGATGACTATGGTACTACTCTGTCGGACCTTACTTGGTTCTTTCGAGTTTCTTCAAACCTGCAGACAGAATACCCTCACGAGTCACGGCATTCACAACGAAAAGACCCCAGACTCTACTCGACATGTTTGCTTCAGTTTAATATTGCAGCCATTATTCGATGAGCGGGCTCAAGATGTTGTCACCCCCCCGCATGCCTCCCTTCCCTTGCTCCTCTATGACTTGAGTTCGGATAGCAGGAAAACGACGCCCCTCTCGTTGCTTTTCCCTGGGACCACGAAGAAGGTAAGCGAACGAATGAGAGAGGTATCTACTCTGTTGATTGTGAATGCTGTGAGGGTGTTCGGACTTTTTCTCACTCTTCTGTGCAGGGTTAGGAGAAACGAGCAAGATCCGACTGATAACAGGGAAACCCATGAGTCTACGTTACTTCCTATACGACATCATACAGCAGCCTGAGCCCCATCTAATATCACAATTCGCTTTCCGGTCGGGTCGTAGGAAACCCTTGTCCGCATTATGTCCACCCTGAGTTTATGTGTCACCACGAGGCTCCTCTGAGTTATGCTCTAACCACACTGCGACAGTAATATCATTATCTCTGAGAGCATGATAGCAAGTGGCTTACGGCGGCCTAGCAATTGCTTGGCTAGCCCTTGGATACCTGGTGATGCAGTGCTAATTCGAGAGAGATGTGGATAAGAAAATACCGAATTCTTTCCACTCATTTCCGCGTCCTTTCAGGCTTGGATACGCCCCATCGTGTCTGAATGATTTATTTGTCGCAGAGTATGCATTTCCGGGGTCAAGCGTTAGAAGGGCGACGCTACCAGAACAGGTTACGTGTATGTACATTCGTGTTTCGCCTGGATGGAGGAAAAGTTTCTTTGTGATTTGACATGAGTGAGCCGTATGGACGGAGAAGTTCGTGGCCACTATTCACAATGAGATACTCCCTGGTGCTCGGAACACTGATAAGGCCTATCATATAGGATTCCTTTCGTCTACCTAACACGGGTCCCCATGATCTGCTTTTGTGCAGAAACAACGCAACTTGTGTTCCATTTGAGTGAATCTCAGCCAGATCCGGTAGGTAATGCGTAACATCACAAGGCCGCAGCAGGCAAGTCCTTACGTTGCAGAATGGGGGGCGATTGTACTTGAGGGTGAAAAAACTAGCTTGCTTCAAGACTGTATGTATTCTTCTCCAACTGCAACGGCTCCTTGTGAAATGGTTTTCCAGATACATTGAAATTCATACCTCGGCTTCAAGCTCCCTCCTCACTCTATATTCCTCATCTGCCTTGATAACCAGATGGTAATCATCTAAATCCTCGATAACGAAAGGATCCTTTTCGTTCATTGTGAGCAGTATTTGCTTAACAGCTGAGTCACTGCAAGCGCAAGTGCCAATGAGTTGTCTATGGTTCCTTTGAAAGACGAAAATGACTACAAACCAAGTTAAAAGTACCCCTGCGCATGGTGAATTACTTCATGAAGGGGTTGAGTGTTGAGGCACACCTTTAATTGCCCTCATGTTTGGGCGACCGCACCACCCCTGTGACTGGGTAGCTCACGACTTTCCACACTCCTCCGCAATCCGGTCTATGCGCGAGATATTTCCCAGAATGAGCTATGGAATACCAATGGTAGTCAATGAGAAGAATGCAGAATTATTCTCAGCGTTGCCGTGAAACGCGCACTTGAAAGCAGTGGTTGGTGATGGATGCGTGAGTAATACAAGTGTGCAACCAAGAATGGAGTCATCGAAGCACACGCATGTTCGTATATCCTCATAAGTATCTGTGCTGCCCCTTGCACATTGCATTATTTCGAATATTCATCCACCACCACCGCCCATTCTCTTCAGCAAGAACGCACTTGGCGTCCGCACAGACTCCGTAAGTGGTTCACTTTGCTGTGCACCTAGACCCGGAGTTTTCGATTTCCAGGAGAGTTGCTAAACTTGGAGCCAAGACGACCTGGATGGACTATTTGGGACTAGCCTCACGTTTCGCTTAATCTTGCTGCATTGAATCGCCTTATCAATTGAAAACCGTGCTGACATGTTTTGATGTGTCCAGAATAACTGCCATCCCGCGCCCAGTCACCATGTCGGTATCGACTGGAGCTGTTCCCATCGGTGTGTATTTTGCTCGTTGAAGTTGACCAGAACGCCAACCAGCATGAAAGCCACTATCACTCTCAGTGCTATTGAGCAGTCCAAACGGTTAGCAGCATACACTGCTGTGGACAAACACATTCTCCCAGAACATAAGGTAGTTACGTTTTTATATTAGTTTGTCTTTTGAAACTCATTTTTCTTTGCTGCAAGGTTATCGGAATAGGATCTGGTTTGCACGTACTACAGCTGGGATCAGTCTCTTATTTACCGCTTTCCAGGATCCACTGTGCCCTATGTTGTGGAGCGAATTGTCGCGCAGGGGCGTGAGCTCAACAAGGATCGCGTGTTCATTCCAACTGGATTCCAGTCGAAGGAGCTCATCGTCACGTCGAACCTCAACCTGGGCGATGTTGACCAGTTTCCTACCATCGATGTCACTATAGATGGTGCTGACGAGTAAGTTTCTTCTGATTCCTCAAAGAACTTGTCAACCTGACCATCATCAGAGTCGACCTCGACCTCAATTGTATTAAAGGTGGCGGAGCCTGCCACTTGCGGGAAAAGGTGCTCGCGGAGGCTGCGAATACGTGTGTCCATAATCCACTTGATATCTCAATTCTCTTATCACCGGACTGTAGATTTATCGTGGTGGCCGACTATCGCAAAAACGCGGAGTACCTGGGGACGAACGTGCGTGCCTGGTCTTCCAAGTGAGACATTTCGTAATCATCATTCGCAGTTCACTCCTGGTGTTCCAGTTGAAGTCGTACCATTTGCATACGCCCAGGTTTTGCGTAAATTACATGCTCTGGGTTCCCCCAACGCTACCCTGCGCATGGCAAAGGCTAAAGCCGGTCCTGTGGTGACGGATAACAGCAATTTCGTCATTGACGCACCGTTCCCCAGAGAGATAATGACAGACCCTTCCACTGTGCGAGAAATTTTGTCGCTGCCTCAGGTTTATACTGAGTTGCATTTCTGCAGATGTTGGCAAAAATAAAAATGCTCACAGGTGTCGTGGAAGTCGGTCTGTTCTGCGATATGGCTCAGGCCGCGTACTTCGGCAATGAGGTTAGTGAACGCATATCTCGCCTATTTATATCTCTGGTACCTGACACCAAAATCTGGTAGGATGGCAGCGTGACTGTGAAGAGAAAGGTCGAGAACAAGGTTGTCGAAGAATCAATCCCTCCTTCATGACGACAGGCATAATACAATTGCAAGACATAGAGATCATGAATCTTATATACAGATTTATTTAGGAATGGATCCTTGGAACGGGTTTAAAATATACATCGATTTATCGTACAAGAAGTTTCAACCATAAAATCATGAGCAGAATGAACCATGCTGTGATTTACTTTTTTTCACTGTTGCTGCTACAACGGGACACTGGAAGCTAGATCTGAATGGGAACATGCTCACTTGGCGTTGATTACTCTGGAACGTCATTTAAAGCTTTCTCAAGTAAACTCTGGTACTATACAATACTAATTATAAGAATATTATATTCAGCATGGTCAGTCAGAGCAGTTGCACCACATCGAAGCCCCCGCTTCCCTTCGCAACAACTAGCCGTCCCATCCCCTCGTCAAAGTCGACCTTGTCTCCACCAATATCGCCTGTTTCAATCTCATATACAACTCTCTCCGTCTCAAACTCAGGACCAAACTGCATCTCACACGGGGGTATGAACAACAGACTTGGCCCGCAAAGTCGCACCTTACCCCCAAATACAAATAACCCGCGCCCCGACGATCCCAGGCATATCTGCGTGCACCCCCCTAAATCTTGCATCATGTTCGGAACGACCGGAGAGAGTGGGAGAAGCCGGTACGGGAAACTAGATGATGTTTTGCCCCCTCGTCGTTATCCAGCGGAATAAGCATTGACAACGAAATCTCGCCCGATTTGCCTCTGGCAGTGATTGTAAGGGAAGGTGTTTCCTGTGATGGTGCATACACTGGAGCATCTACACCAGACCAACCTCGAGAAACACAAGTTGTAAAGGCGATAGGCGAGCTGATGTGCTCATAAAACATGAATACTTTGGTATGTGCCATCACAGTTCGTCCTTTGACTGGTATGTCGGGCACCGGGAAAACGCTGATGCATGCCTCCCACGTTACAAGTATATGGTCTGAGAAATGGACGAAGTCTAAGAGGGCACCGAACTAAAAGAGATCACGATGATCTATTATCTGAAGTTGTACTTAGCAAACTCACCAGATCAGGTATACGCGGGAGAAGGGCAGTGCCTTCTTTCTTAGCGTGTGAATCTAGGATCTCGAGGCCGCCCCCACCCTGCTGTGACGTGGTATCCACGAAAAGGAAGTGCCGTGAAATCCCTGCGACAATGCCAGGGATGAGTGGGTAGTCGCAAAGCTTGTTGAGAGCAGGCTTCAAGGAAAGCGAGAACACTGCAGCATATCGGTTTGAACTATCCGTTATCAGCGATACTCCACAGTAGTGTCGAGAGACTGAGGGACTCACTTGTCTTTAGAGCCGATGGCAACTATTCCCTGGTGCTCCATGTCCTTCACAACTATGCATACATCGTCACTCGGTAATGACCACGCTCCAATGTGTTGAAGCTCGTGTGAGCCTGGTTTGCCTGAGATGAGCCACCACACTACTTTATTTCTATGGACTGTCAAGACCTGCATTCCTCCGGGGACAAGCACGATCTGGTCAACAGCCTCTTGTTCACTGCTCGAAACAATGATATTGGCCTTGGATCGTGACCAACGTCTCTCGAGAGAAAGAGCTAATAATGTCCGATGCTCCAGATCCGCAGAAGATAGAGCACTGAGAGAGCATGAAGGGCCAGGGGGAGGAAGGTGGCGGGCCAATACCTCAGTGCAGAACACCGCAGACCAAACGCAGTGAAACTTAGACAGAGAATAGCAACGTTTGGAGGTCTGGGAATCATAGGATGCATATGGGTTCACATATGAATAACAGTAGAAGACGTACGCATCGTAGTGTCAATATTTCTCGCACAGACAATGCCTGAAGTATCTGTATGAGGATGTCGTCGACCAGCTTATCCAAACTGGACGTGCAATGCATCACGGATAGTTACGTTGAGCTGGCGCCTCGATGGCTGAACACAGACCAGTGGATCGATACATATAGCAGAGTAATGCTTGGGTATATATTGCGATATTGAGGCAGCCATACCGGCCGGTGACTAGTACTGTACCACCGGCTAAGGCTAGTACCTTTTGGAAAGAAAAGTAAAGGTGAGGCTCACCTCGGCACCGACTCGGCGAGTCGGTAACAAAAGTACGCCTTAGGAGTACTACTAATCATCTCACTTCCTTCCCAATCTAGAGTCGCATGACTGATATTGTCGTAGGGAGCCCTTGATGTCCACGAGGCGCGGTGGTCTACATAGTAGTGGAAGGTCAAATTTAGTTGATTATATAATGATCATTGGGCTGGTTCTAATTGTTTATTACATAGAATAACGCGATAGGGGGGAGGGTTTTCCTAATAATGATAGTACTGGGTCTGTGTTGCCGATATCTTGATAAGCAGATTTCAGCAGACTACTACTACGTGCACTGCCCATCCGTACTAGATGTTCTAGACCCCCGGAATTTGTGATAAGATTGTATTCATACTTAGTACTGTTTCCGAGTCGTGCGGCAGACGTCATGACTTCTGCTGTTACTGTTTTATGATTGGACTGGCACTCACTGTATCATACTACCATTATTTTTTTCCGCAGATATGGCTAGGACAGTTTTTACTCAATGGGACTGTTCACTAGCTCACCGCTGGCAGCTGGATCGGTGCTGGATCGGTTTTCTAAGAATCTTATCATGTGGTTATGCTGTCATAAAAAATTACGTGTATATGTCATAGGTGTTGTTTGTCACGACATATCATTCTCTATCGAGATAGACCTTGCCTTGTAAAGTAAAGTGCCATTAGCATGAAATGGAACGGAGAACGTGACAGGGAGAAACTTTTGTAGTACTCAACGTCAGGAATCATTTTCAAAAAAGGACCAGCATAGCATCAGCGAGTTAGATTGTGCTACGCAGTGCCTACCATTAGCATGAAATGAAACGGAGAACGTGACAGGGAGAAACTTGAGAATCATTTCCAAAAAGACCAGCACAGCATCAGCGAATTAGATTGTGCTACGCAGTGCTCCGAGCGTAGCACTCTGGCACTATGTAGTGAATTACGTTTCCCTGATGGGTTCTCGAGGCCACGCACCTTGAGATCATTCCTGGCGCCGTCTTAGTAGCAAAGGAAGCTGTGATATCAGGATGGATGCTGTAGAAGAACCTGACGTAGAGGCTGTACACAGTGTAGAAGGTACAGCAGCTCGATCCACAGAACATAAGGGTGAGTTGTATCTATAGGTAAAAATCCCCATTTCAGTTAAATAATCAGTCAGACCCAGATATTCTGCCAATAAACTGGTGGTCACCTTGATTTCCATCACAATAGGTGTACCCCCAATGAAATCCGTGGCCAACACACCCTTATTCCTGCGAACATCAATCTGATCTGTCAACCTTTTCTCTGCTGGGCAATCGCTGTTGCATAGGGAAGCAAGCGATCTAGGCCAATCTTCGCCGAGCACTACCACCGCAAGACCTGGCAGGAACTCAGAAGGAACGAATTTTTGAGATGATGTTCTCTTGGAAGGCGATCATAGGACCGTCTGGTTATTTAGTGTTGGTTTCGAGTGAAGTATTGTCTCATGACCTGTGAACGACTCGGAGACGTAGGATGTGATCAGAGAATTGGACATCGTAAGGTCCTCGATACGAGAACACGATAGTCGCCCCTCCTCCAGAGGCATATATTCAATCCTGAGGTTTTGTTTCAGTAATCAACGTTGGAGTCATTGCGAATAATGTTTTGCAGAGTTAGGCTTGCTTCGTGACCGATAACTGATAAACGTGTTACAAGTCGCTAGCTGGAATAGTATATAGTATGTAGAAGGCTAACCTGCAGCATGCACAACAAGCGCTAAACAAGCGCCGGACTTTGGAAACACTCATGAGGCTGCGTTCGAGGCCAGTTTAAAGCACAATCATGTCTTGACCCACCAGTGACCACACCTTTTTTGTGGAAACAATTGTCAATAAGCCATCGTGTGGAATTACTGCTGCCCTAACCACGTATTTATTGACCATGTCCGAAGTCTGGATTTTGCAACCTTGAGTGTTTCATCCCATCTCGTCGCTCGTAGTAAGCTTCACGAAATATCTAATACCAATCTCCCTCATTGATCAAGACAAAACGTCCTTCTCGATTCCCGAAAGTAAATGCTGCGCTCTCCAAAGGCGTACATGCTCGCAAGCATGTTTTCAAAACATCTAGGATTCGATGTGCTTCATATTATAATCCTAAATCGGTCTGTATCCCTGGTGTCCTTCTCAGTCATAGCATGCTCACTAACTGTTGCATACAGCCACGTATCACCGTCCATGAGTTACCTGGTTACACTGGTGGCATCTTGCCACCCGATGCAGTAGACCCTCGCCCTTCCGCACTCCCCTTGGACGGTTTCGAATATATTCGTACATTAGGTATGACATCCCTATTTCAAAATTGAGAACCAGAATCAAGTTGAATCAACTCACTCGGCGTAGGCGACGGAACTTATGGTCAGGTTCTACTCATACGAACGCATGATCAATCAAACGCAGGGAAACTGGCACATTCAGGATTACTATTTGCAGTGAAAGTCTTCCCCAAAGAAACGATGAAACTGATTGATCAGGTATGTACACCTCCGCTACACCATCTTTCCGACTATAATATTTCCCCCAGGAATACCCTGCGGATACTAATGCAGAGAGAATGCACCTGTCGTCATTGCCCTGGAGTCCTTGGGTGAATGGCGTCGTAGGCGCCTTCAAAGACAAATTAAATCTTTACCTTATGCTCGAGTCTATACCGAGTGGGTGTTTCTACAACGTCATCCAAACGCGAGGCCCTTTCGACACTGCCACGGCCAGGTTCTACTTCGCCAATATTGTGTCTGGCCTATATTTCCTCCATGGTGAGGGGATTATTCATCGGGATCTCAAACCAGCAAATGTCCTTGTTAGATCTGATGGGTACTTGGCCATCACAGACTTTGAATACGCCTGTTTAGATGAGATCGGCAACGGACCAGTTGCAGAATGGCTGATGATCGGGACGCCGCTTTACATGGCTCCTGAGCTCTTATTCATCAACACATGACAGGATACAGTGTCGACTGGTGGGCGGTAAGCCATTCGGTGCGGATGAATTTGAAGTATTTAGAAGGATCTCCTCTGGGAAGTATAAGTGCTCCAAGAGCCTCCGCGTGGACGCGTCCCTACAGTCCATCGTCGCAGGGCTTCTGACTACGACAGTCGAGGGTCGTCTGGGTGTTAATGATTCTGTTCTCGACCACCCGTGGCTCGACAACATCGATTTGATACCGGAAACTACATGGTATGCCCCATCTTGTAAGCACACATATTCGCTTCCTGACAGATAGATGATATAGGCCCCTTGAATCCCTGAAGCGCATGCGCCCATCCAGACGTGGTTGAACAAAGGCCTTCCACCCCAGTATTGCATTCCTGGACTTAAAGTTTGCGCACCAGCTGTGCACCGGGAGTGGGATGACCGTCTACCTAGAAAAAATTACCTATCTAGTTGACTCTGGCCCCATCTCTATTTTACTGCTAAGATCGTAATTTGCTTAATACTACCCACACCCAGCCCGCTGTGAACACAAAGCAGCTTTGGGTAGGAATAAAACTGTACATTAAACGCTTCTGCGACTACATCTAATATCACAGGGATAAGGTGCTTCATGATAAGACATAAGAATGCGATTAAGGAGGGGAAGGCAGGTTTACGTCATCGTCCAAGCGAACCATCTTGGATTTGGGGACAATAACACGATGCTCATCGACCCAATCCAAGATCTTCTCAAAGTTTCTACATTGGTGATAAACATTGAGATCAGCCACTGGCTGCGTCTTTCCCTCAACCCAATCATGGAATATCATATTCACATCACCGTTACACATATTGACCTGCCTGAGTATCTCAATGCACTGGTCTAAGATGCGACATCAGCAGGTTGCGGCCAGAGCAAGAAATAATATACCTACCAAGATGTGTGCGAAATTCTTCAGGGGATTCGTACATATTCATATTCGCATGGTGGTAGTATCGGTCACCCCAGCTGGCTCTGCGAAGCATGTCCTACAGAAAATTAAAAATTGAGCAAAGATCGACCAGCCTCTGTGTTTTACAACTGACTAAACAATGGAGCTGGTGAAAGACTTCTAAAGTTGCTATGTAACCTCCACCGTATTCGTCTGGATACCTAGCCATGGCAGGAGAAGGTTTTTCCCCTGTTCTGAGCAGTTGCTCAAGTGTCATACGAACTGGACGCGCTGGAAAGTATAGTCAGTAGATGTCTGTGATAGAGTATAGAGTGCAACCATCAAGAGATATCTTATCCCAAGCGGCGTCGATCTCTGGAGATGGACTGCCGCGGTATATGGAAGTAGCCTCAAAACTTCCATTGAACTGTACGATGCCGACGGATTCAACTGCCTCGTTTGCTGGAGCTGTGACGAGTAAGTAAGGTCTTGTGCGCTGACTCTAGTTATTGACGTACAGAACAGAACTACGTCATCTATCGAAGGCGTCCATGCCCACAGTGTGAAGAATACCAAAGTTATGGACATCAGCCCACTATGACTTAGCCATGGCCATAAATGAAGGAAGCGAGATTTTGGTGGAGGACTAGTTGCTATACCACTATCAAGGAGCTTGGTACCGTCGTCGACCACATCGAGAGGAGAATACTGAGAGTAGTACTCTTTACCCATAAGTCGCGAAAGAAAATCTGAATATTGAGTTGATGGGTCAAGTGTGAACCAGACAGCTAAAATGTTTAAGCATCCGCGAAGCTCTTATTTATCCCGGAAGCTGCGACATTGCTGGGGAAATTTGATGAGGCCTGAGCTGGCACCCGCACCGAGGACCCGGTGTACCCTTTTTGAATCGTTGTAGTGGGAGAACTCTCGAAGCCACGTCACGGTTTCACAATGACATGAGCCCTTTTCCCTTATTGCGTTCGCGGCGCTCCCGCCCTTCAGTCTTAAAACTTTGATGGCTCAAGTCGTGGGGAACAGCACTTTTGGGACTCCCGGGGACAATGTTCTTGCTGGCGTATCTACCGCATAACCTTCTATTTGTCCTCCGGGCGCACAAATTGGCTACCAATGGACCTCGCAGCTTCTCATCTGTAGGTGAAATAAATCATTAATGTGTAATGGACTGGTAGAATAGTAACTCCAATTGCCTTCAAAAGCCCGCAGCTTCTGGTGGGTATGCCAACACTCAACAGCACCTGAGCCAGATGCAGATACTTGAATGAATACCCACAATTGGCCCGTTAATTTGTATATGCAATAGTGATTCCAAGGTTTCCTTAATCATTTCCCGGATTTAAATCAACCACTTCTTGAAATGATTATCCACGTCAACACTTGTGAAGATCGTTGATAAAGATGTTGCAAAGCCACGATGAATCGCATTGTTGCCCAATGATGGAATGCGCAAAATTTGAGTTCTCCAGCGTTAAGATCTAGTTCATGATCATGATAACACTGGCGTTTGGTGAGCGCCCCGTTTCGAATAGCTGCCACGTCAACGGCAGTAAATCACTTCCGAATCGAAGGGACGTGTATACCATTTTAATTCGTATGCATCATGATGAACATCAAGTTTCTGGAGACGTCTGGTAGCCAACTTGTTCATTTTTGAACCAAATAGACTCACAAAAGTTTGACGTGGTATTCCACTGCAGTCACTGCAGCTCGGCATGGCTCAAAACATATGACAATCAAACTCAACAGATACTACACGACTGACATCCATTGGGCTGATATTTTGACCATGAAGTTTGTGGTCAAGTCGGCGTAGGAATCTAGTTGAATTATTCTAATTGCACGATAGAAGGATGGGATGTCAGACAGTCGGAGTTTAGCAAATCGTGAAATAAAAGATGCGGAATCCTAGTAGCCTGTAGGCTACTAGCATATTAGCGGCAGGCTTATGATGCTGACTCAGTTCAAAGCAGGGCCTGTGAAGTACCATTTTACCCTCGGTAATTCAGGCATCATTTCATGATTCAACATCTATAAAATGCACGATACGTATGCGATAATCAAGGACAGCCCTTACAATAGGTGCATCGTGCAGCGTGTTCACATCTCACATAAATTTAGAAGGCTCTCGAGTCTTGGACCCGGACCTCAACTGTTCCTACTCCCTTACATGCAGTGATTCTTTACCCAAAGACTATGGCAAAATATTCCTCACATTACTTTCCTATTGATGCTGCCGATGACGGCGAGAAACTATTTGGTGATGCAGAAAGGTTTGGCGCAGAACCTCATCCCGGGTCGCGTACCCTCCGCCTGTGGTTGACCCATGGCGTACTTGTTTGTATATTGCTTCTCTCTTTCACGCTATGGATGCGTACGCCTTCAATTCAACTGCGCAACGATATTCCTACTATATACTGTGAGTGGATGGACCACAATGAACGGTATGGTTATTGATCCATTACAGCTCCAGCAAATGTTGTTGTCGAGCCTGTGATTACAAGGTTTAACGGAACCCTGGACTTTCCTTCTATCTATCGTGGTCCCCCTTCCCCAGAAATCGATGCCGCTTGGAACAGAATATCTCGTAATGGTGCGTCGTTGGTCTCGTTGTACCAGTTACTAATTGTCCACCTCCATGAAATGCAGTGGGACCAACTCAAATGACCCGCGACGAATTGCTCAAAGCAAATGCAACGAATTTGCGTTCGAAAGTCAGGTTACCGGATAAAGTTGGTGGAGGTTACATGGCCTCGATAGAAATCAGCCACCAAATGCATTGTATGGTGAGCTATACTACACCAACAATATGTTCATTCTTTGATTCACACTTCTATAGAACTTGCTTCGCAAAGCCACTTGGTCGGAGTATTACGAACCCACAGATATTGCGTTCCAATCCACCCCAGAAATACTCCGTCTGCATTTTGGTGAATAGTACTTCTGCTTTAAGGCATGATTACTTATGGTATACCACTGCGGTCCAGATCACTGCATCGACATGATAAGGCAGAATATTATGTGCCGAGCTGACGTGACGATGATCACGTGGTACTGGGTGGAGGGACACACAGTCCCTTACCCTAACTTCAACACCCGTCATCGATGCAGGAATTTTGAGAAGATCATAGATTGGTCTGTCAAACACGCTGTTCATATCGATAATTCCGAGGTTACTCGCTTTGAAGATACGGTTGACCTCCCTAAATCCCATCCCCCTACGTCGTGATGGCTGAGGAATATCAATATCGTGGGAGGAGTGTGGTGGTGCCTTGGAAGAATTGTCGCAGTATGAATTTATGAAACGAGCGGGATGTAGATTGATATGTTCCAGAATGTCAGAAAGGCTTATTGTAGTGATTACCAATCGTCTGCTGGTGCGGATTCTGTTGCTCCCAAACGCATGGCTTGATGTCACAAGGAATCTCAAATTCATCAATGACACTGGCATGTCGCAATCTGAGGTGTCTTGCTCGCAATACGTCTACCAGTAGCACTCTGCCAAGGTGCGCAGATTAAGTACATAACCTTTGGTTATCACCATTCATTCTTCCATTGTAGGTTGGTAAAATGAAACTGCACTTAATGGCTGGCAGAGAATTATGACAGCATATTTGGATTTTTATGCACGTTTAGCTCCGGTTAAGACGTGGCAGCTCCTCACACTACCACTGGCTAACGTTAGCCAACTGTGAATGTATTGTGATAATGAAGCTTTCGCAGCGGACTCATTTGTATCAGTCACCGGACACTTGCCATGCAATTCATCCGAGTCAGATATTGTGTGTTGTATCGTGGCAGCACCCACCTTGACCACTGTTGGCTGTTGTTTGCTGACCATGGTCTGCGCACATGTCCAATGATTGTTTGTAGAAGAGGCGAAGATCGGACCCGCGAGAATATATAAGAGTCTTCTCAGTTTTTCATTCATCAGCAGTATCATATTCACTCAGATGGACTGCAATACACCACTCAGACAAGCGAGAGGAGCTTTCTCCAAGTTACTTAAAGTATGGAGGTGAGATATAATATATCCATCATTTATATTCATTTACGAATCGTACATACGCATCCCGCTCCAGAGAAGCGCAAGGACCTGGAGTCAGGTCACATTTATAGTGATCTCACCGACACCTACTAGGACAGCAAACCAGCTGTGAAGCATAAACCTTGATGTTTTTCGTAGCAATTTGTCTCACCTCCCCGTATCGTGTCAGATCCATAGTTATGCAAATAAATAGGGGAGAAATGTATTGAGTTGATCTAGTCTCCTACTTGATGATAAACAGTCGTTCCTTCTTGATTACGGAGTGGATCATATCAGACGCTCAACAGGGAATAAAACACGTGGAGGAAAAGGTAGTAGGTGCGGTGCAGGACTGTTCCCAGGATTAAGATTCGAAGGTCAAGGAGAGACGCCCTCTTATGTAGTAAAGAGACCGATAAATCGCATCCTAGATCATACAACATGTATTGATACCAAAATGATCATTTAACATCCATAAATCCACCTAGGCAGTTGCAAAATATTTCTCCAACACACTCTTCGACACGACATGGGGCATTGTCCTTGTTTCAAATTGTACGTAACCCTGCTCTGTGGAAGAAGTACGTCTCCCGGGCTAGTGCCGTCAGCAGTTGTTGTCACACTCGCTGGAGCGGTGGATATGATGACAGATGGTGCAGTCCCCTCAGCATCAAGCGTCTCGATCAGCTTTACGGGGGGATTGGGGAAGGCTTCGACGAGCGCCTGCGCCTTGCCTGCAGTCCGATTGAACAAGTAGATGCGCTGGGCCCCCAAGGACTGAAGCCCAAAGATGGCGGCAGCAGGCGCACCGATGGATAGCGCACGAGAGCAGGTGGGTTCACGAATGCCGAACTACTCGGTATTGTCTCCGAGGACATAATTTCCTCTGTTCGGGCCAATCACAGGAGAATAGTCATAACGGCTCTAGTCCAATGAATCCAACAAGCTCTACAAAAGGCATTATCTGAAGTATAACACTCGCCTTTTAATTGTCATGAAAAAAAATTAGCGGATTGTTGGTCGAGTCTGAGTCCGATTCGAACAGCCCTTGATAGAGATGTACGAGCTGGACTCAAGTTGACATGCATTACAGCCAAATATGTCTTTCAGTTGCAGTGACAAAAATAAAAGTGGCGAACACAAATCACTCGTTCAAGATATTCTCCGGAAGTATTCAGGAGTAGCCAGTGATACATCTTGTCAATGCCACATCGGTTACAGTTCTTCAAACCCATATGTAAGCAACATTCAATGCGAAAGAATGACAGCACATACATGTACCCTGATTAACTAACGCGTTGACCGTCGATGCAACGCCGCTGCCTGCCTGAACTCCTGTAATGTTCCACAATTTTCATGTCTAACTTTTCCCACTTTCCCAAGTGATTCATGCTCTTGACATCCGTATCGATGATTGTCGCGTCGAACGAACCTACCTGCGAAAATTTAGGCCGGATAATGATAGAGCAATCCTTGAACGTCGTTGAAAGAAGGTATGCTATTAAATAATGTCGGAGGTGTCCAGGGTTTAGGACTGTGTGGTCCCAGGAATGATAATCAGACTGGTAAACTTTGACGAAGTCCTCCCATTCCTCCATGGCAGGATCAGGAACTGAAGACCCAATACCGTAGTATGGGCAACCTGGTGATGTCTGTGTGTACAACTTGGATAAGCCCTCTATATCAAGGATATCCAGTGTTCGTTGTAAAGTCGAAAGAAGGGGAAGGACGGGACTGTCAAGAAGTGCCTGCGAAAGAACGGATATGAACGATTCCCGGAGGTCCTGGACGTCAGTCAATTCGTTCGCAGTAAAGAAGAGTGCCAGCAATTGCATCGAGTGGTCCTATGCAAACCTATCAGGAATATGTGAACGTGATATACTGAAGACGTACATCATCTGGTTTTGCCATTCTGCCCTCGACGAAGAATCGCAAGTTATTGAGAAAGCCGTGGCTCTCATACCACCCGGCCCACAAAGCACCTAGGGCCCTTCTAACACGTGTCTGATTGCGGGAAAAAAGGTCCAACGGACAATATGTCGTACCGAAACCCCCTTGTTCCATTTTGAAGCTGGTGTGCATACAAAATCTGCATGTTGCTGTCTTCAGAGCGACAGTCGCAGGCGAGAGATGGCATTCTGTAGGTAAAAATCCCCATTTTGGCTGAACAACCAATCAGACACAGATACTCTGCCAATAAACTGGCGATAACCTTGATTTCCATCGCGATGGACGTGCCTCCAATGAGATCCGTGGCTAACACACCCTTACTCCTGCGAACATCAATCTGATCCGTCTGCCTTCTCTCTGCTGGGCGATCGCCGTCGCGTAGGACAACAAACGACCTAAGCCAATCTTCGTCGAGCACCACCACCACAAGACTCGGCAAGAACTCAGAGGGAACAAGTTTTGAGATGATGTTTTCTTGGAAGGCGATCATAGGATAATCTAACTGTTCAGTATTTGTCTCGAGTAGCATGTTGTCTGACGACCCGTGAGCGACTTTACGGAGACGTAGGACATGATCAGAGAATTTGACATTGTGAGGTCCTTGATACGAGAATACGATAGTCGCCGCTCCCTCAGAGACGTATATCCAATCCTGAGGTCTTGTTTCAGTAATAAACGCTGGAGTCATTTGGAATATTGATATTGGACAAAGTTGGGTGTGCTTTTCGACTTATAAAACATGTTACATGTCGCAATAAGTGGCCACAGCATGCATATTACATAACAAGCGTCAAACAAGCCTAGACTAAACACTAATTCGAAGCACGATCATGCTCTGACCTGCCACCACACCTTTTTGTGGAAACAATGGATGATGATGTGGAATTGTCGCTGTCCCGGTCACAGTATTTATTGACCATTTCTGAAGTCTGGTTCTATAACCTTGAGTGTTTCATCCCAGTACAACAATCTCGTTCCTACTAAGCTAATCAGAATGCGATACCCAACTCCCTCGCCATCCAAACCATCTACAAGCTCACGGGCCACAAAACATCCTTCTCGATCCCCGAAAGTAAATGCTGCACCATCCAAAGGTGTCCATGCTCGCAAGAACGCCCTCAAAGCATCCATCACTGGATGTGCTTCACATTATGATCCTAAACCGGTCTGTACTCCCTGGTGTCCTTCTGAGTCATGGCATGTTCACTGACTGTTGCATACAGCCACGTATCACCGTCCATGGATTACCTGGTTATACTGGTGGCATCTTACCACCCGATGCAGTAGACCCTCGCCCCTCCGCACTTTCTTTGGACGGTTTCGAATGTATTCGCACATTAGGTATGGGATCCCTATTTCAGAATTGAGAGCCAGAATTGAGTTGAATCGGTTCACTTGATGTAGGCGACGGAGCTTATGGTCAGGTTTTACTCGTACGAGCGCGCGATCAACCAAGCCTAGGGAAACAGGCACGTCCAGGATCACTGTTTGCAGTGAAAGTCCTCCCCAAAGAAAGGATGAAACTGATTGATCAGGTATGCACACCTCCGCTACATCATCTTTCCAACTATAACCTTTCACCCAGAAACACCCTGCGGATACTAATGCAGAGACAATGCATTTATCGGCATTGCGCTGGAGTCCTTGGGTGAACGGTATCGTAGGAACCTTCAAGGACGAATTGAATCTCTACCTTATGCTCGAGTTTATACCGAGTGGGTGTTTCTACGACATCATTCAAACGCGCGGCCCTTTCGATGCTGCTACCGCCCGGTTCTACTTCGCCAATATTGTGTCTGGCCTATATTTCCTCCATGGTGAGGGAATTATTCATCGTGATCTCAAACCAGCAAATGTCCTTGTTAGATCCGATGGGTACTTGGCCATCGCAGACTTTGGATATGCCCGTTTAGATGAGATTGACAATGGACCAGTATCAGAATGGCTGATGATCGGGACGCCGCTTTACATGGCTCCTGAGCTTCTGTGTTATCAACATATGACAGGATACAGCGTCGATTGGTGGGCGGCAGGCGTTACGTTATACGAAATGCTAACGAAGAGAACGGTCAGTGCCATTAAATTCTTCGACATGAAATCTTTCTTATGTTTATCTTACTGGCAGCCATTCTTCGGTACGGATGAAAACAAAATATATAAAAGGATCTCCTCTGGGAAGTACAAGTGGCCCAAGGGCCTGCGCGTGGGCAAATCCCTGAAGTCCATCGTCGCAGGGCTTCTGACCACGACGATCGAGGATCGTCTGGGTATTAAGGATTCCGTTCTCGACCACCCATGGCTTGATAACATCGATTTTGATAAATTGGATGCTGGGAACTACATGGTATGTCCCCTTGTGTGAGCAAACATACGTTATGTCTGACGGATAGATGATATAGGCCCCTTGGATCCCTGAAGCGCCTGCGCCCACCCAGACGTGGTTAAACAAGGGCCTTCCACCACAACATTGCATTCCTGGACTGAAAGTTTGCGCACCGGCTGTGCACCGGGAGTGGGATGACCGTCTACCCAGGAAACAATTGCCTATTTAGCTGACTCTAGCTGCTTTGTTTCTTTCATTACAACCCTGCATTTCTTATACTAATATGTAACATATGTGATGATGGTACATATTTCATAACTGCCCGTGTAATTACTGCTGCCTGGCAATACTATCGATACGATTACGCCTTTCTGTACATCAATATCTATGCGCATCAGGGTACATGTTCGTATGCCAGATGATAGGACTGTACTATCTGTCAATGGCGACCCCGTCCCTCCACTTCGCACTTCATGGAAAACGTAACATTCTTGCTCATATCTCGGGCATTTTGACAATAAGGGTATTCAAAGTAAAATTTTGAACGCTCTGAAACGGTTCTGAAACGCTCTGAAAGATGCTTTGAAACGTTCTGAAAATCCGCTTGAAAAGCTTAATTTAAACTCCGTTCGAAATACTTAGCGCTTCAATTGCTTCGAATTCTCGAAGTCCAAACGTTGGGGTTAGGGTTAGACGCATGCACGCGCAAAAAAGCACAAAGTTCGTATATTTCGTAGCTAGTAAACTATATTACATCCACTGCTCAAAGACTTGTTGGGCACCAGGGACATTTTGCAAAAGCTCCTCCAGGTAAACATACTTGTACCAGAGCTGGTCTACCTGAGGCAATAGAGTCAAGGTGTGATTGAATAAGTTGCATGCATGCAACCAGAGATTATAAGTCACATACCTCTCATTTGCATACTAAGTCCATTCCTTGCTTGTGGTGGGTTCAAAGGGGAACAGAGAACAGAACGAGTGAGAGAGATAAGAAAGGTAAGAGGTGATAGTGACAAGGGACAGATCAATGTAGTCAGGATATGGATAGGACATGCGCACATGAGACGCTCTAAGGACTTTCTGAGGTGCTTCTGAGCGGGGGATCTAGGATAGGATTCAACGCATCAGATTTACTGTAGATACAAGAGTGTACATGCACTACTTGTACTGAAAACGGTAAGGGTCCTTGGTGATGGATGAGCTGAACGATTGTGTGAAAACAAGGGCAAAATAAGGTGGCATTGCAACTGAAAAGGTAAGGGAATGGAAATTGAATGAGTGACAGTATGAATGATGAGAGTTGCATACCATGTAGTATGTGGTCGATTTCGAACATTCTTGGTTTGAAGTGTGGTCCGCGCATAGAGTACGTGCGGTCCTTACAGTACGGTGAGGAATTTGAACAACGCACCTCTTGCAGAAGCTGTTCTGTGGTGATCTATGTATATAATCATGGAAGGTCAGCAAATGCAAACACACATGTCAACAAAACAAACCTGGATAGCAGCAGGCGCCCAATTCCTAACCCTAGAAGCCACAGTCAGTCTGGCATGATGTGTGGCAGAACACACACCACATGAAATTTAAACTCCGCTTAAAAATCGGTTAGATCAGATCAGTTGCCGATAGTGTGATAACAGCCCACTCACCACAATGCCTCGCCAGTCACAACATCAAGCACTTCTCCAGCGAATAGATTCTGCTACTTTAGATGTAGCTATGGCATGGGTTGAACATGCCATGCAAGATGATAGTAGTTCAGACTCAGCCATGTCTGATATCAGGACCCCATCCCCCCTATCCCCTATGTCCCCTATGTCCCCCATATCCCCCATGTCCCCCATGTCCCCCATGTCCATTGCTTCAGGACATTCTGGAAACTCCAGTATCAGCTCAATTGTGATCCATGAGTAATTTGCTCAACTTATTGGCTCACTCACTACTCTTCGGGATGAGATAGAGGTTGCCAGATGTCATATACCATACTTCTAATCTCAGATCTGACCATATCCGATCAGATCCGATCAATTCCATATCCGTCCGGTCCACAGATCCTGTCCGGACCACCCATCCGAATGTGCTCACTTCTCACACCTTAACTCCCTTGTGTATATCTGCATCTATCTCCTTTCATCATTCCTCCTGTTTCTGGTATTCCGGCTATGTATATTTCCCTCCTACGTCACTGATCCATTACCTGTGTTCATTTCTGATTCGTGCTTACTGATCTGCTGTGCATTAACTAATAGACTTCCGTTACACTTCATACATAGCCCTCGGTCCTGGACCTGTTGATTATCCATCTCAGATACTTACAGTATATAAACGAGCCCCTTCAGTGACAAACTCCGTACTATACGGGTCACCTGACCCACATAATATCCCGTCAAAGGCGGGCCAGCGGATGATGGGCCGAGGTTATGTATATCCTCGATGTTGACAGATGGGCTGGGGGGAATATTATTTCCGATGGAGACGGGTGGGCTGGGAGACTTGTATTTTTGGGAGAGACAGGTGGGCCGAGGGAAACATGATTTCTGATGTTGACGGATGGGCCAGGGGGATATAATCCCCGACAGAGATGGGTGGGCTCATCTGGGTAGTATGTAGAGTAGGATATTATAGACAGCTGGGCTGAAGAGAGATGCAAGGCAAATATTATTGCATAGACGGGTGGGCCGAGGTAAGAGAATATTACATATACGGGTGGGCCGAGGTGAGAGAATATTACATATATGGGTGGGCCGAGGGTGCAGTAAAATATTTATTGCATAGACAGGTGGGCCGATGTGGGGGAATTTTACATAGACGGGTGGGCCGAGGTAAAATATATTACATATACGGGTGGGCTGAGGTAAAATATATTACATACAGTGGCTCAAAAAACTGTCCGCATGTTTTGACATTTTTCACTATCTATGATATTGTGTGAGAATGAACAAATTCCTCAAGGACATACTTATACCACATTGTAGTATGGCTTCAGGGCTTTTATTTGAGCCCTACACCGTGGGAATCGGCGGAGATATGGTGGAGATATAAGGCTTATAAAATGATGACTCATGTGGACAGTTTTTTGAGTGTATATTAAAACTATATAAATCATTATTTATGACACCATAAAAATCATGCCACTATTATATAAATTATAAAGTGGTGTCATTATGTTATTTTATGACTATATCTAACTATATAAACCAGAATATCTCATGTATCATAGTCATAATCACCATGAAAGCCATCTCCTCTGCTCAAAGAGATAATATCCTCTCTCTGTCTTATGCTGGCCTCTCTGCTTGCCAAATTTCCTCTAGAACTGGAGTATGCAAGTCCACTGTGGCCAAGTTCATCAAAGAAAGCCACCCAGACAAGGAAAACTCTTGTGGAGGACGTCCATCCAAGCTTACCTCTACTGACAAAAGGGCTATTATCCAACATATCACTACAGGAAAGGCTGATAATGCTGTCCAAGCCACCCATTATATCAATTCCACCATCACTACCCCTGTCTCTTCACAAACTGTGAGGAATGTTCTCAAGGCAGCTCATCTCAAGGCAGTAACAAAGAAGAAAAAGCCTCTTCTCTCCATCAAACATAGGCAGAGAAGACTAGCCTTTGCCTTAGCTCATCAACACTGGACTGTAGAGGACTGGAAGCATGTTATATGGTCAGATGAGACCAAAATCAATAGGATTGGGTCAGATGGGAAGGTGTATGTATGGAAAAAGAAGGGAGATGGCCTAACAGACAGAGAGGTTAATGGGACTGTATGGGATGGAATGGTGTGGGAATGCTTGCTGAGGTTGAGGGGAAGATGAATGCTGAGCAGTATGTGGACATTTTAAATGACCACTTGCTGCCTAGCTTGGCAGAATCAGGGATTGATGAAGAAGATATCATTTTCCAACAGGATAATGATCCCAAGCACACATCCAGAAGAGCTAGGGAATGGTTTGAAGAACATAACATCAATGTTCTTGACTGGCCAGCACAGTCTCCTGATGTCAATGTCATTGAACATCTCTGGGGAACACTCAAGAAAAAGCTTCAAGCCTATGAAAACCCCCCTAAAGGAGTATGGGAGCTTTGGGAGAGAGTAGCAGTGGAATGGGGGAAGATCACAGCTGAGGATTGCCAGAAATTAATTGAGAGTATGCCTAGAAGGATAGAGGCAGTAATTAAAGCCAAGGGAGGTCATACAAAATACTAGAATACCTGGTTATTACTGTAAAATACTTGAGTCAAAAAACTGTCCGCATGAGTCACCATTTTGTGAGCCTTGTATCTCCACCATATCTCCACCGATTCCCACGGTGTAGGGCTCAAATGAAAGCCCTGAAGCCATACTACAATGTGGTATAAGCATGTTTTTGAGGCATTTGTTTGTTCTCACACAATATTATAGATAGTGAAAAATGCCAAAACATGCGGACAGTTTTTTGAGCCACTGTATATGGGTGGGCCTAGATATGTATCATAAAGACGTACAGCTGATGTAGCCACCAGAGAATCAAACATATAGGATACATGCACCCTATGAGTGCATATACCTACCATCAACCACCAAAATCTAAACCCTGAAGCACGAAAACCTGAATTCATCATGTCTGACATTCATCGATAATTGAGGTGCCGGGTGCCGGGTACCAAGTCCCGAATCCAGGAACTTGAAACTGGAGATGCAAACTAGAGATTTCCTGAATTCCAGATACCCGGACACCCGAAACACAACACACAAGGTGAAAGATTTAAAGTCCATGTGTGGAGTCATCTAGTGCTGAGTGCCGGGTGCAGGTGCAGAGTACTGAAACTAGAAACTAGAAACTCGAGATTCGAGACAAAACAGACATCTACCAAAAATGTGTGGATCAAAGTTTTGTTGTTGCCTGACATGTGTCTGAGTCCCAAGGACCGAACCCCAAAATTGTGGACTACCGGATTTTGGGATTCGGGGTTCGGCACTCGAGAGTGGAGATTTGAGATGAAAAAGATATCTACCAAAAATGTGTGGATCAAAGTCATTTGATTGCCTAACATTGTTTTCGGTCTCAAGTGCAAAAGCCCGAGTACCAAACCGTGAACCCCTAAATAGTAGACTACCAGATTTCGGAGTTCGGAGTCCAGCACTTAGAATTTGTGGATCAATAGGTGTCTATTGCCTCACATTGTTCTGAGTCCCGAGTCGCGAGTGCTGGGTGCCGGGGTTCAGGGTTCAGCACTGACAATATGTTGCTCAAGATCTTTCACATTATGAGTACCAAGTCCCGAGTGCCGAGTGCCGGGTGCCAGAGCTCGGGGTTCGGCACATACAATATGTGGATCGAGGACTTTCACATTGTTTTGACTGCCGAACCCCGAGCTCCGGCACCCGGGAGTTAGCACAATGTGAGGCAATACCATGATATTGATTTACACATGTTGAGTGCCGAACCCCGAGCTCCAGCACCTGGGAGTTAGCACAATGTGAGGCAATACCATAATATTGATTTACACATGTTGAGTGCCGAACCCCGAGCTCCGGCACCCGGGAGTTAGCACAATGTGAGGCAATACCATAATATTGATTTACACATGTTGAGTGCCGAACCCCGAGCTCCAGCACCCGGGAGTTAGCACAATGTGAGGCAATACCATAATATTGATTTACACAAGTTGAGTGCCGAACCCCGAGCTCCGGCACCTGGCACTCGGTGTTCGGCACTCAACTTGTGTAAATCAATATCATGGTATTGCCTCACATTGTGCTAACTCCCGGGTGCCGGAGCTCGGGGTTCGGCACTCAACATGTGTAAATCAATATTATGGTATTGCCTCACATGGTAACCCGGCACTCGGTGATCGTGATTCAGGACTCAACTTTGTATTGCCTCACATGGTTCTAACTCACGGGTGGCGGGGTTCGGGGTTCGGTGTTAAAATATGTGGATCGATATCTGTCTCAGTGTTATGAGTACCAAGTCCCGAGTCCCGAGTGCCGGGTGCCGGAGTTCGGGGTTCGGCATTCAACATGTGTACATCAATATCTTTGTATTGACTCACATTGTTCTCACTCCCGGGTGCTGGGATTCGGGGTTGGGTGGTTAAATATGTGGATCGATATCTTTCACATGGTTATGAGTCCCGAGTCCAGATTCCCAACTGCCGGGTGCTGGAGTTTGGGGTTCAGCACTCCCCACGTGTAAATCAATATCTTGGTATTGCCTCACATGTTTCTAACTCCCGGGTGCCGGGGTTCAGGGGTCAGTGATAGAAAATGTGCATTGACATCTTTCACATTGTTATAAGTTCCAAGGCCCAAGTCCCGAGTGCCGGGTGCCGGAGTTCGGGGTTCGGCACTGAACATGTGTCAATCAATATCTTTGTATTGCCTCATATTGTTCTAACTCCCGAGTGCCGGAGTTCGGGGTTCAGCACATCAAATATGTGGATTGATATCTGTCACATGGTGATGAGTCCCAACTCCAGGGTCCTGGGGTCCGGGGTTCGGCACTTAAGATATATGGAATGATATGTTTCACAATGTGACCCGGCACCCGGCACAAGGTAACTCGACAGAGATGTTTCAAATTCTTTAAATTGTGTGTTGTGTTTCAGGTAGCCGGATATCCGGAAGTCGCGAAATATCAATTGTAAATCTCCATTGTCCAGTTCCGGATTTCCGGACTTGGCATCCAGCACTGACATTCATTCAAACATTGTATATACATCTATGAACATACAATTATGTAGCCATTTCACCCTCATCAGCAGAGGGTTCAACCTTCACCTCAACATCCATATCATCAGAATCATATTCTGGGACAAGGTTGCCCGGATCATCTGGGTCCCAAGTTCGCCGGACGTTTGTGGACCCTCAGGCTGAATCTGGCTCAGCTCAAATATGAGACCCTCAATGATAGATGCAGGCTGGACTTTCGGAGATGGAGGCTCCATTCCTGCCATATCCAAGTCAATGAGGGGAGCAAGTGCAGATGGGAGGGGTGAGATGGACAGGGGGACAGATTGATCAAGCAAAAATGTTGCATTGACAGGAGAGTCGGGAAGTGGAAATGAAGGGTGCCAGTCCATGACTTTGCGACGAAGGCCCTCATGGAGGCGTTGCAGGGTATCAATCTTACCATCCTGCTCCGCCACACGAGCCTCAAGAAGAGCAATTCAAGCGGCACCATCCCAAATCGCAATTGCCATGGAATGGAGATCCGGCATGGGCACATCGAGTGCTGGACAAGGCACTGCGGCGCTTGAAGACGGAATAGCTAAGTGAAAGATAAGGTCAGATGGTCATAGACAATTGGGGTGACTCACAAGCTGATGCAGGTGCAGGTGTCTTGGGGGCAGTGATTGTCTTGCTGCGCCCACGGGACTGTGCCTTGGGTGTGGTCACAGCAGGGACAGCTGGAGTGCTGGAGGGGCCACGAGATTGACTGCGAGTTCGGGCTTTGGACTGCGAGGCAGCCGGCGCATTGGAGGGAGCTCTGGAAGGTGTCCTGGAGCGAGCCTGCCGGGTGGTAGACTTCCCTTGAATATGTTTTGGCGGGGATCCCATGGATGCTGGGACACATTTGATCTTCTTGGTGGCGCAGCGGACACATGACAAACATGGGGCACGGGTCCTCCTGTCCAACCGAGTGGCGCAGGGCCACTTCTCCTGGGTGCAATAATGGCAGGGGTTATTCTGTGGGTTCCATTAGTTGATGGACTCATTGGAATTCATTAGAGTACTCACTGGGCCGGGAATGAGAATATCACCTGTATCCATGACTGCAGGTTCCTGAGCCGGAGTGCTGGACATTGCCTGGGGGGTCTCGACAACCTCCAGATGACTGCCGGAGGTGGCCTGACAATGGGTAAGTACAGGCGGGAGGTCCGGACAAAGAATGATGACTCACCATCACCTTGGGTGGACTGCCGGCAATGAGCTGATGATACATAAGCATTTTTCCAAGTGCCGGACAACTAAATATTACTTACTGAAGCAGGACCAAACAATTGCTTCTTTGGGGAACGTGGTGAATGAGGGGAATGAGGTGTCCCTACACCAATTGTGGAAGGCCGGGGAACGTTGAGCGCCGGTAATCCACTCGAAATAGGCTACAGAAAATTGAGAGAATGAAAACAATGAGCTGGACGACATACCTGAACAATTGTGTCTTCATCATCTTCCGACTCCACAAGCACCTTCTGCTTGACATGGCGAGTTGCCTTGACCCGCTTGCGACCCTTCTTGGCCGACTTCGGAGGTGAGGAAGAGTGTCCAGACATCATGGGGGACTTCCTCTTCCTGCTCCCTTCCACCTCCGGCTCTGGGTCAGCAACAACCGCCTTACCTTTTCCTTTGTCCCGGAGCTCGGAGGTGGCGTGGGTGGAAGAACCAGCGACATTGCCAGCGACGTTGGGTGGGGAGGGAAGGTCCACAGTGATTGGGGGCCAATGGAAGGGTTAGGCATGACAGGGAGATCACCTGAATGGTCACCTAAAGCCTCCCAGGCGCGAATCTTGCTGCGCCAGGAGTGTTTCAACACCCGGGGGTCGTCATGACCAATGCTGTGCCAGTTGGGCCACACCTGGGGAGTCATGGACCTGACTCTCATCAACTCCTTGGAGCAGGATGCAATGATGCCGGGCATGTAAGGCCCTTTCTCATGCTCCCGGACGATCTCAGCCTACCCAGATCTTAGAAAAACCAAAAGTAAAATTAACACATGAATGGTACTTACCACAAGATTAGTGACTTGTGCTGTCAGAGCAAGGTGGGCTTGGCCAGTGCCAGCAGGCATGAGCCGAGCCCCGGCGATGATGCCCACAATCTGAGCAGTGGTTGCCTTCAGACTGGCCAAAGAGGTTTCAACTGAAGTAGACATTTGGATTGACTTGAAAGATGTGAAAAGCTTGAGATAAGTTTGAAATCTGTGATCACTTGGATGAAGTTTCAAAAGAAACCAGACAATTGAAGGACAATCTTGATAAGCGTTGATTGTTTGTCTTTGTTTGGTCATGGTTCAACTTTCGGCCGTTGCCAGCCATGTGTTGAACTTCGAAGTTATCAGTTATCAATCAGTTTGATCAGTTGATCAGACATCATGAGATCTCAACCAGCAGTCAGATTTTATGAACCTCCGGTCACTGAATACAACTCAATGGATGTGGATGACTCAACCGACTCCTGGATTTCACTGGGTATGTTGTGCTTTCAGTACAGCTCTCAATTGACTGGAGATGGACCAGATGCACTGGATGATGTATACCTTGGGCCGGATGATGAGACTGAGTCCTGGATTTCATCAGGTATGTGTTGCTTTGAGTGTATCTTACAATTGACTGGACATTTATTAGATCCATGTGAAGATGTATACCTTGGGCCGGATGATGAGATCGACTATGATTCTGGGTCATCAGGTGTTCCGGATGTCTTGGATGCAGTTCCTGGTAGGTTTCTCACTTCACATTTAGATAGTCCAACTGTGGATGTTCATTCAATCCATCCAGATCATTTATGCCCGGCTCAGCCTGAGGAACTGCCTTTGTTCAACGATCCGGACTTGTACCTAGGGCCTGACGATGATCTTATTGATTGTGATGAAGCACCGGAATGTGCTGATGTTGAGATTGATGCTCCGGCTATCCCAGGAATAGCAATTCCAGGTGAGTTCATTCATACATCTCATTTTTATTGTTGATGTGATGTCCCAAGCACATGCAACACCTCCTAAACGTCAGTCCCCCATACTGGAACTCAGCAATGAAGACCTGCGTGCCATGCTTAGGGAGTTCATGCCCCAGGGTCATATGATCAAACAGAATGTGAGCATTTAATTGTTCATCATGTATCTTTCTGCTAATTTTCTTGAAGTTAAATCAATTCTGGATCGCCTGGACCATTACCAACAGCGTCATGGCCATCTTCCGGAACCTACCGTACATCAACTCCTCGAGGCTGACCACCATTCCGAGTGGCTTGGGCTGACACATCCGACAAACTCAGAAGAGCTGATATGGACCTCCGGAGGTTGCAAAGGGCCAAACAGATGAGCTCTGAATTGCTGCTTGTATTAGATACCCTCATTGAAAAGTGTGATGATCAACCCCATATGTAAATATTTGGATATTCATTCACATACTTACATCATGTTCACCACTGAATTTTTCATGTATAACAATGACATTTCCAATTGATTTTAGATGATGCACACACCCAATTGTCACATTCCAACAGCCAATTATTGATTCCTGGGGTCCGGAGCTCGGTGATTGGGATTCATCCGGAACTCGGTGATCAGGTTTTGTGATATTTGGATATTCATTCACATACTTACATCATGTGAACCACTGAATTTTTCATGTATAACAATGACAGTTCCAATGTATTTTAGATGATGCACACACCCTAATCTCTAATACCAACTACCAATGATTGATACCTGGGTGCCGGACCTCGGTGATCGGGAGCCGTCCGGAACTCGGTGATCAGGATTCGTCCGGAACTCGGTGCTTAGGATTCAACATTTTGGAAGTGGGACACTGTGTTTTGAGAAGTGTGACAAATGATGAAAATGTGGTAAACATGGGGGCACTTTGGTATATGTACATTATTTCCTTCCCCTTGCCCTGGTTACTCGAAGTGTACTCTCTACCGGCTTTTGAGACTTACTCTGGGTGGTCCTTGCGGATGGTTCAATGACAGCTTTCTTGCCCTGTATACTCCTTGGTTCCGGCGATGTGTTCCTCTCTTCCACTTCCTCAGTCAACCCGGCCAGGTGGTCGCCCATCCGTGATGTCAAAAGTGCACCTGCCTTGGCCGGCCTGGCCGGGCGAGGCTCCGGCATTGAACATGGAACTTCTGTCTCCTTGGGTGCTGAAGATGGGTGTGCTATTTGTCTGGGTTTCTTCAGTGGGGATCGACCATCAGCCGAGTCATCATCAATGTCATCCTCCTTGTCATGAGTGTCACTGTCGGTATCACTCTCGGCTTCAGTTGATGGATCCCGGGGCCTTCGGAGAGTTCCACTCTGCTGCATTCTCACTTGACGAGTCAGACGCGATGGGCGACTTGCTGGATACCACAGATGGTACCATGTCCCATCCTTGTTCTTCCATGCTTTGAACAGGAATGTTGAATCTTTCCCTGTTTCCTGCTGAGCATACCAGAAATTGAGCAAGGCTGTGTGTCCCAGTTTGCAACTTCGAAGGCTCCTTCAGGTCAATATCCGCGGAAGATACTTCCTTGCCACAAAGTCATCCTGACTTTGTACGAGGGCACTCCATGGCACGACAGCCTTGTCATTCCCTGGAACATATTCTGTGTCCACCCATTCAGCAACATCTCGGATGTTGCCACGAAAGACTCACTGTAGTGCGATGTAAGAAACCCCTGACTATGGCTTCTTCTCCTCAAGTTTTGTTTCCGTGATGTCTGGAAGCAACGGCATCCCATTTCCATCTGTGTCGAGTTCAAAAGCTGGTTTTCTGACTCTTTTGCGACCTCCCTTGACCTGTCGTCCTCTGTCCTGTGCCCCGGCACCTATCATTGTGATGATCAACGAATTCATTCTTGCATCCAAAGTTCAAACACTCACCGAACTGTTCCTGGCGTACTCCTGCCATACTGGCTCAATGTCCTCCCAGTCCTTGTCTTCATGAAGCTGTCCCCATCTCCTAATGCCTCATTATCATCATGCCTGCACACATATATTGAGATCCAAGATCGCGATGACGGACACATTGACTTACATCCCGAACAGAACCTCTCCCTGTTCATTCTTCCAAGCTGAACAACACAAAAACTCTCATCCCGCATTGCCTCCACATCTCTTTGAAAAGTGCTCCATATATGCCGGTCCTTCTTACGAGCAACTCTGCTTGTATCTCCGGAGGAGGAAAGCTGTTTGACCATTCTTCGCTGTTTCTTTTGCCTTCTCCAACTCTTCATCGTCCAATTCAGCCATGACTCTCTTCACAGCCCCTGATAATGTTTGAACATACCGGGATCTCCCGGCTTTGCCCGGACTCTCCTCAATCCTCTTTAGCACCTCTTCGCGCTTCTGCTGGTAGACCACCATCCTAGGCGTCCATTTCCTCCCATACTTTATCATGTCCTTCCTTTCCTTCCTTTTCTTGTTGTTGAACAACCAAGTGTTATACATCTGAGAGTTGATGGAAGAATAAGATGTTAAAATTGTAGTTTTTCAACACAACGAAGACGCATCACCTGCTTCCTCTTTTTCCATTGTCCTTGGTCGACTTTAGGAGCAAACAACCTGGCTGCCCTGGCAATTGCAGTGAAAACCCCTCGCTTCTCACCCCTTTTGGCCGCGGTCCACTCAGGAAGGTAGTTCTTCAACTCCGAAATTTCGTTTTCCGTGAGCTTCTGTGTCTGTGGTTGACGTGCCCTATTTCTGCCGGAAGTCAAGTGAGTGGAATGACCCGTCCTTGCCATGGTGAATCAAATTGCAGAATGGGCTGAGGATAAGCAAGGTGGAAGAATGAACGAATTGACAGAAGTTGATCTTTGACAAAAGCCTAACAGTAGCTTAATTGAGCTATATTGGTCCCGAAGCCATAAATGGACATAAATTTGTAATGAGTCGGCAGGACTGTATGACACCACAATGTAATAAAAATTCATTCCACCTGAGCAGATGCTTTGCTTGCAACATTAGCATTATAAAATAAGATGAAGATAGGTAGATGCACCCCATTGCAAAAATCCCACAGGGTAGAAGCAAGGGCAGGAAGCCTACAGGTCCATGCCTCACTCTCCCCAGAATCACCAACACTTCAGCCTGTTCAGGCACCACCTCCTTGGGATGACTTTCCTGACAATACTTACAAGCAAGACCAAGGCTCATTTGAGCCATTGCAACTCCCAAAACCATGGCAAGTTCATGTTAAATGTTGGAGTGTCATTGAAACTATAGCTAAATATAAAAAATGCAGAGTCAAAATGACTACCTCAGGCAATGGCTGCCAAGGCAGGAATCATATCTGCATCACTCCTGGATCAAGAAGCTCCACCAGAAGACAGGAGATGCATCATCTGCCACCAGGATGGGGTCTACAAATGTCAAGATTGTCTTGGCGAGCCTCTCTATTGCATGGGCTGTTGCAGGAGTCAACATCATTGCAATCCTTTCCACTGGATCAGTCAATGGAATGGTCAATTCTTCGAGCGGAGTTGTCTTGCTCATGTGGGACTCACCATACACCTCGGGCATGATGGCAAGCAATGTCCGGTGCTCACAGATAGGTGGGATTTGTTCGAAGGAGATGAACCTGAAGACCAGCTAGAGCCTGAAGATCTTCCGTCTGTGTCAGGACCTGATTTCCAGCCGAAGGAAACACCATGGTCATCGTTGACAAGTCTGGAGTTCACTGCCTCGAGGTTTTGATGCTGTGATTGTCCAAATGCCATGAGTCTGGACATTCAAATGTTCTGGCATGAATTTTTCCCTGCATCATTTAACAGGCTGAAGGCCGTGTTTACCTTCAGAGTGCTGGATGATTTTCTATTGGACAACCTTGAATGCGGCACCTCCGCAATGAACTATTACAGCAAGCTCCAGTGAATGACCTCGAGCATGTTTCCACACCTTGTTCCAGTAATGCTATTCTTGCTTCATCTAAAGGACATTATGTTGACAAAGGCCATGGCAAGGATCAATACAGAGAGCTCATGAGAGTCGCTTGACAGTGGAGGCAGTTGAAGACCATGAAATGGCATGGCTATGGCCATTGTTCTGACATCCAAAATGCAGGAGATCTTGCATTATTTTGCCCAGCATGTCCTCAGCCTGGGATTAATGTATCATTGTCAGGGGATGAATTACTTGATGAGTGAGTCCTCTTCAATACCGAAGTGAACTCGGCGATGATAAGAACTCCAAGCTGGAAATACACCCAGTCAGTTGTGATGGACAGAAATTTCAAAGCCGAACACCTGCATCCCATTAATCCCCTCAATGAAGATGGCTTTCAGATGGGCTTGGATTCATGGTCAGAAAGGACAGGTATAAAATGCATCTTGCGGAGGCTGCTGACACAGTGGAAAAATCGAGCTGCAACAATCACTGGGCGGTCAATCATGCAAATGCGGCGTGGCACAAGCTCGAGTCCACAGGAATCGGGGGAGTTGCCTGCGCCTGGCACGGGTGCTTTGTCCCTCACTCGATGGTTGATTTTCAGAAAGGGGAAAGGCATGCCAAACATGCCATTCAACATTCACTAGTTGACCATGCATCATTTGCAGACAAATGAACATGGACTATGCCCTTTGTGAGGCTGCCCAGCACAACATGGAAGGCATTACCAGGGCTGTCACCTTCTATCATCAACTGTCAATACAACAAGCACTTTCGGGTTCAGGTGGATTGAAGCTGATACCTTGACATGGTACCGGAACTGACCATCATTCCTGGAATCGGGTTGTGGCATGTGCATGGACATCAGGACAGTTGCTATGTCTGATATGCTTTGAATTTTATTGAAGGCATTGGCCGGATTGATGGAGAGATCATGGAGACCCTATGAGCACATCTCAACCTGATTTCCCCTGCCACTCAGGGAATGTCATCCCCCACCAAAAGGAATGTCTTGATTATCAGATGAACGATTCCAATTTCTGCAAGATGATTGCATGAAAAGGACTCTTTGCCGGAAATACAAGCTGGCGAAGAATGGCATCGCCGAAAGTGGCAAGGCTTTCGACAGACTCAATGAAGCTGCACCCGGCAATTTAAAGACAGAATGGTTAGCCAGCGAGATGGTCACTCAGTCCAGGATAATCAGGGATCCTGCAGCGATGGATTTATATGAAATCAATATCAAGAAGGGTAAGTTGACATTCTTTGTCTCCGTGGAGCTCCGCATTCATTTTGCACTTAGCACCAAGCAAAAAGGAGATTGAGCTTAGACTACTAGAAGCGGGTAATGCCCGTCATGCAGCACCCTCTCGCAGATCTTGGCAACATGGATATCCATGGTGGCAATTGAAGAGGACTCAAATTGCATTGCTCATCGAGGTCCGCAGAATTGGAAGACAATCGACAGGAGACACAGAGATTAGATATCGCCCGGCAATGTGATCGTCTCCAAGGCCAGATAGATGAATTCACTCGTCTGCTCTTACGCATCTGGGAGAGGGATTTGATGCAGATGAGATCCTGAGACTTGAACATAGATATTCTTGATGATATCGATGATGACCCAGCAGATTTCACCGAGACATCTGATGCGTGGACAAACTCACCTGAGCTCACCATAATTCCATTGCCATCAAACCTCGGGGTTGAACATTGCAGACGCTGTATGGCAGAGGATCTGATTCCGTTGGAGATGTCGCTTCGTGAAGGGCAGGCCAATGATGCCCTGCACAATCTCCGCATTCACTTGTGCAACAAGGCTATCCTGTTCCGAACAACAGTTAGGCAAGCCAAATCTCAAGCCCTGAAAACTCAAGCGTGGTCCCAGGTGACATCAGTGCAGCAGGCAGTATCCCTACATGCCAGTATATATACAAAAACCAGGAAGCAAATGATACAACTTGAGCCGGGGCCAGACCAGCTTCAGAAATACAAACCCCTGCTTTCGCGAGCAGCTCAAAATCAGCACTGCCGATCGGCAATCCAAAGCCCGAGGTCAGCAAAATGAGTCCCTTGCTTGGTTCTGGTCAGTGGAAGTTGATATGGAGGGTCCAGAAATTCTGGAATGAGGAATGTGAGTTCGGATGCTTGATATATCCCATGGTGAGCTGACAGGACCCATCCCAAGTTTACCGATTCATTGGCTTCAGGGCAAAGGCACTAGGGATGATGGATGGAAGAAATATCATTGGTGCAATCAGGAGATGGATTGGACGTGCAACTTTTTCTTGTGGAAGGCAACCCAATGGGGTGCCGGATGCAGGAATCATTGTTGAAACAACTTCTGGGTCATGCATGCTATGCGGAAGGCAGTCTCAAATGTATTCCTTACTAGCTCAGGATGCACAGGCAGCATTTCAAGACCTGCAGCCCACATTGATTGATGGTGCACATGAATGAATTTGTTTTTGCTGATGAAACACATATTTGACACCCAAACATTGAGTCCCTGGAATTGTCCGGGTCAGCCCATGTCGGAGTTTGAATTTCTTATCCATCCATCAGTGACTCATATCATCACCTCTTCACCATCTGTCAGCTTTCATTGCCAGTGTCACCACTCTTGCATTAGCCATGCCTGAAACTCCTGCATCCACATCTGGTACTCCAAATACTGGACATCACTGGCAACCCATGAAGCTGAACCTTCAAGATATTTCTTGTACTTTGAATATGGCTCATCGCATGCCGCATGTATCTCTCAATATCAGATGGAGGCTGCTAACAACCCTCCCTCTTCTGCCCGATCATGTACTTTAAAGCTGGGCTGCAATGGGAGATCAATGTAAGTCACTGATGACCAGATGACCAGCTGACTTTGGTGGGCAATGCTGAGATTTCCAACAGACATTTGTTACTCCACTCCTGCAGTACTCAGCTGCAAGGAACATTGTTTCTATTGTTCCAAGCCGGTCGCTCATATCCTGACATTGTATCCCATGCTACCTGGAACACTGTTCCAGACAACATCTTTCCATCCCACCTATGTCAGTTTGATGATGTCACAACTCCGGGACATCCATCCCGGATTATTCCCAGCTATGATACTCTATGGTGGATGGGACACACTGAAATTCCGAATGAACCATGGCAATGGGGTCAAATCATGAGGTCGTGTGTCGCTCACTACCAGCATTGGATGGAAAATGGAGTTGAGGATGATGGCTTGGTTCTTCCTGAGGAGGTAAATGACTCATCAGGCCCATCAGTGATGGGACTTAAGATGATTCAAGCATGCCTGGTAGCATTGATGGAGGAGCAAGATGAGGGTATCCATGAGAAGATGGCAGAGGTGAAGATGTACACTGACATGCTACAGAGATTGAAGAGAGGCGGAGTGGAGTCCTCTTCACTGTGTTTAGAATAGGAAGGTCTTCATTTCATACATGATGTGAAATATTATATTCTGTCCAAATGATTGTCTTGACTCCTGAATATTTTGTTCCGGATGTAGAGTCCTAAATCCCAAATGCTGAGTGGCGAATGCCCGAGTGCCGAGTACTCAGAGTTTGGGACTCAATTCATGGGACTCGACTTCCGAATGGCAAGATTGCCTCACATATTTCTGAGTGGCGAGTCACGAATCTTAGGTACCGAACCCCGAACCCCAAAATTGTGGACTACCGGATTTCATGGTTTGGGGTTCAGCACTCAAGGTTCGAGACGAAATAGATATCTGTGCGACGGTGCGGGGTTCAGCACTCAACATGTGTCTCACGTCTACAGGAGTTACCACTAGTCCATGGCCTTCTTACCCCTTTAGCAGTACCGGCGGCATCCACACTTACCGCACACCATACCGACTGCCGCACCACGTTCCATGAACTGATGTCCTTCCATGTCCTTGCCACATCCGCATAGCTCCATTTGGTGCGTAGTTTGTTTCCTGTTCATTATCACTGATTCCACGGCAAGTGTTATTACATGTTGCCTCGTGCCGCAGCGCCTCGTGCTATGTTTACTTACGGCGGTTACTACACTCCAGCGCTACTGATCTCGCCTAGAGTATTCTGAGTACATATGAATTAGGATATAAGCACCGCGTACCCACATGATAAAACACCTGATTTTACACCATGTTACGAACTGGGGTGGCGTCACCAGCGACAGTGAAAAGACACAGACGGTCTGCTGGGAGTTCTTACAATGTCCAAAAGAGGACAAGGTGAAAGTACAAGGAACGCGTTCCGAGTACGATCAAGGGTTCAGCCTCAAAGACAAGTCTAAGAGGTATCCGCGAGAATAGAGACTAAGCTAAGGAGTGCTTAGACTTAGAGACGATTCAAGACGACTTAGGTTGGAGACCTAAGCGAAGGAGATTCCAGGTAAAACCCAGTAAGATTAAAGTAGGAATCTACTACAAGTACACTGTGCTTAAATAGGCCAATATGTGCGCACAGACCAAGAAGACGTGAGAATGTAAGTGCGTATCCAAAGAAGGAAGGCAACTATAGTACAGATGCGTTGAGCATATGAGTCAGAGTCATGTTATGTAATATACAAGGTAAATGAGTAGAAAATGAATAGGGGCACGTACGATTGTAACATTACCCCCTTTTACACGTAAAGTCACCGACTTTACTCATCTTGTTCGCATAGTAAATGGGATCATCGCTAAACTCGTAGTCTTCATCAGCAAAGATCCACTCATCATATACTTGGCTTCTTCAAGACCAGCGCGCGCTTAGAATCCCTTCTTTTCTCTGTGAATACGTTCATCGTCAAGTTGTTCTCCCAAGATGAAGTGCGTCATAGAATCCTTCGTCTTCCAAGTTAACTCGAAGGGGGAGGTCCAACTCGGTGGGCCATAGAGGAAATGAGTAGGCGACCAATATCTGCAAACCTTGCACTGATATTCCGCACAATTCTTTTGACGATGTCCAGCAATCCACAGACGGCATTTCATTTTCATCAGGGTTGGAATGAACTTGCGTAAGGGAGATGGGGAATGATGGGTGTGGGACTAGTGGATCTGCGCGCTTCTTCCCTTTTCTTCTCATACGTTTTAAGCAAGGGTGTTGCTCGCTTAAGCTGCGCTGTTGGCGGGGATAACGTGTATGCCGATTCAGGGAGGTCGGGGTAACTGCTCGTTCAGCACCGCAAGAAGTTCGTTGGAGGAGATGAGAAGTTATGCCAAATCTTTTACTAAGACGGGAGACAGGATCCATCGGACCGAATGATGATGGGATAGTCATAGGAGGATGGATATGAAGGTCGCGAAGTCGAGGACCGAGTGTTACCAACTCAGTGGCGGAGATACCTAATAGTTTAGCGGCCTCACACTGTTCCTCTGTGCAAGGTTCATATAGCCATGCTGGATGGTCATGGATGCGTAACGGGGGTGATGAGCTGATTGTTCTATGGAGATGGTGTTCTGGGGGACGCAAGGTCATCTTGCGTTTGTTGTAATCAGCGATGGCTTCTTCTACTAGATTTCTGGCCGCTCTGGTTCAGCGACTGATTGCTGGATGGTTCGACAACTGTGTTGGTGAGTTGCCCAATTTCTTGCACAGCAGTGTATAGGCCAGTAAAGGCATCAAGATTAGAATAGATGCGCGAAGAAGCGGGTGCTGGACAGGAAGTGGCGTATCTCTTTGCGGAGAGGGAGGTCGAGCAACGCCTGCTCGACGTTCGGCAATGATGTGAATAGCTTCTTCAACATCATTCTTAAAAGAATCGGGAAGCAACAGCATAGCGTAAGCACGAATGCGTTTTTGAGATGAATGAAACGGTGACGGAGTGTGATTCTGTGTTTCTTTGCGGTGGCTTCGATAAGGGCTGCGTGCGGATGATGTTAACGATGAGTCGAGCGGGAAGGCACCTCTTTCGGTGAGAATTCTGTCGATTTCGAGGGCATGTCCCTCACAGAGGATGGCGGCTTCGATATAGGATTGGTTATCGATTTCTGGGTAAGGGTTCCGTATTGTTCTGCTTCAGAGTCGGAGTCATTGGTGGCAACGTGACGGGGGAATGTAGGCAGTGGGGAAAGACATTTCGAATTGTGGTAGTTGATCAAGTGCTAATGCGGTTGATTGACTGGGGAATAATCAGAGGGCGTGTTGCTTCTTATAAGCATTTAGATTCGAGCGGAGTTCTTCAATTCTTTTCTGGGAGCCATTCGTTATCTCCCGATGAGTATCCTTTCCAGAAACAAGATAACGTCGGCGATTGCCGGTTCCTTTGTGAGAAAGGATCGCTTCATTTCATATTCTTCTTCTTCTTCGATGATGTCAGGGGGTGGTTCAGGGAAATTCGGTCCGTGTACGTCTGTTTCGCTATAGGATGATAAGACAGAAGCATGGAACGTGGGGTGAATCTTCCACTGCGGTGGGAGCTGGAGCGTGAACGTGATGGGAGATAAGACATCGATGATCGGGAAAGGGTCCGTATCGTTTCGGAGCGAGCTTCTTTGATGGGAGCTTAGTCTAAGATTGGCGGCAGATAACCAAACCTTATCTCCGATCTTCCATGGAGTGTACTTATCTCCTCGGGATCGTTCGGCCATTGTTTGCATTGCGATGTTATGACAAGCGATTGCTTCTTCTCTTATCTTCTGCAGAGATCGTACTCGATCTTCTGCTGCGGGGACTGATGAATCGGGAATAAGGTGGGGAATGGCACGTGGTTCGTATCCCATCATCAAATAGAAGGGTGATGCGTTACGTGCATCGTGTTTTCGGTGATTGTGAACGAATTCAGCGATTGGTAGATGTTCTACCCAATCTTCAGGGTTGTTACGGCAATAAATGCGAAGGTATGTTTCAAGTTCTTGATTGAGCCTTTCCGTTTGACCATCAGTCTGCGGGTGGTAAGCCGTGGATGGAGCGATGACGTAGTCGAGAAGTCGGGCAAGTTCCTTTGAGAAGCGAGATAGGAATTGCGGTCCTCGATCCGAGATAACTTTGTCATGGAGTCCAAATCGTCGGTAAACATGTTTTAAAAATAGCTTGGCCACACCTTCTGACGTGATAGTTTTCAAACAAGGGATAATAATTACCCCCTTCGTAAGGCCATGGTCTACCACGACCATGATACTGTCAAAGCCTCCAGAGACGGGGAGGTCAGTGATAAGATCAACGGAGACCTGGGAGAACGGGCGAACAGCCGAGAAGGAATAGGCGCGAGCGGAGGTCGAACGGGATGAGTATCCGCTTTCATTTGCTGACAAAGGGCGCAACCCTCAACGTATTTCCGAATATAAGAGCCCATTGCAGGCCACCAAGCTTCCGTTTGACGAGTTCTTCAGTTTTGAATCTACCGGGGTGTCCCGCGGTAGGATGATCATGATACCTTTTCAGGATATCGGAGCGATGCGCCGGTGGAATATAAGCGCGATTCTTAAAATAGAGGACGTTCTCCTCAATCTTCCAATCAGAGAGTGCCGATTTCATAGGAGGAGGCACACGCCATCAAGGGCATCAGATGCCGTTTTGAAGACAGGGTCGTCGAGGGGGTCAGAGGATGATAGCACATCCTTCAAGTCAGTGTCAATAAGACGAACGAATAGAGCGTCAGGGAGGAGGGTCTGGTCCTCGTTATCGTCTTTGCCGGAGTCATAGTCAGGCCGGCGGGATAGTGCATCAGGTACTGCTAATTTAGTACCTGCAACGTGATGCAGTTCGATGTCGTAAATAGACAAAATCAATTGCCAACGTGCTTGGCGACGGGTAAGCTTCTGTGCACTTCTAAAGTACAGAAGGTTCTTATGGTCGGTGAATACCAGGACGGGTGTGGGTTTCCTTCGAGATAATGACGCCATTCGTTCAATGCCCGGATCACGGCAAGGAGTTCCCGATCAAAGATCTGGTAATTGCGTTCTGCGGGGTTCAAAGACTGTGAGAGGTATGCACAAGGGTGATAAACACCATTCTCATCAGTCTGCAGGAGAACTCCGCCAGTTGCTACAAGCGAAGCGTCGGTAGCAATGGCAAATTGTCGGGAAGGATCAGGGTTACGGAGTACCGGTTGGGAAGTAAAGCGTCGTTTCAATTCTTCGAAGGTGTCCATACATTCGGTTGACCATTCAAAGGCCTTATCTTTCTTTGTCAAATCGATAAGGGGTCTGGCGATGTCAGAATAGTGGAAATGAACGTGCGGTAGAAGTTGCAAAAACCGAGGAATGACCGAACATCTTTTACAGATTTCGGGATTGGCCATTCGGAGATTCCCTTGGTCTTGGCGGTGTCCATAGCAACTTGTCCGGGGCGAATTATCATTCCGAGGTATTCCACTTCTTCTGCATCGAAGGTGCATTTCTCCGGTTTCAAGAACAGGTGTTCTTTTCGTATTTTCATCAAAACTCGTCTGGTCCGTTCACGGTGTTCTGCCATTGTCGTAGAGAAAATCAGGATATCGTCCATATAGATAACCATCCATCCTTCATTGATTTCTTGTTGAAAGGTGCGATTCATGTATGCTTGAAAAGTTGCTGGGGAATTGCAGAGGCCGAAGAACATGACGTTCGGTTCAAAGAGGCCAAATTCCGTGGTAAAAGCAGCTTTCCACCTATCGTCAGGATGGATGCGAATGTTGTTATAACCGGACCGGATATCCATTTTCGTAAAGAACTGTGCGTTATGAAGACGTGCGACAAGGGAAATAGGGAGTGGGAGCGGATATGCGTTCTTGACTGTCCAATCATTGATGTAGCGATAATCTTGACAGGGACGCAGTTCTCCACTCTTCTTTCCCACAAAGAAGAAGCCACTAGCTTGAGGTGACTTCGATTCCGAGATAAAGCCTTTCGCAACGTTTTCATCGATAAACGTTTTGACAGCAGCGCGTTCTTTTTCCGATAGCGGGTAACCTTAGACGTGCGAGGGATAAAACCGGGTTTGGTGTCGATCCGATGATCGATACCAGGGCGTTCGGGGGGTAGTTTGTTCAATCCGTCTTTAGCAAAGACGTCTGCGAAGTCGTGCAAATAATCCGGGACCAATTCTTCGAAGGATTTCTTTTTCTTTTCCTTCTCGTCCGTAGCGAATTCCTGAGCTTTGTTACTATATTTCGGAGGAGGAGTGGAATTGGAGTAGGGAGGATTGTTCAAGTTGAGAAGTTCCATCACGTGTCAAGGGTGTATCCATGGATACTTCTTCTATGATCCTCATGCTAATCCCTCGGTATCATATTCCACAAGAAATTCTCCATCTCCTAGTTCATAAGAGGAAATTTCGCGTACTTCTGGTGCATGCCAGACGTCGTCATGGTGTCGAATTGGTCATCATCCTCGGTTGGGATCAACGAGGGCACGGGTTCTTCTTTATCGGGATTTCTTCAATGAAGCTGAAAGAGTTTTCGGGGGAACGAAGAACTTGGATAGTTTCGGTACGTTGGTGTTTCGCCCTGGGAGTTCTTCTTCCGGTTTCCTTTTCCTGCTTCTGTTCTTCTATTGGCCGTTGCTCAATAGGTTCTTGTCCGGCCCGATGCTCGGGTTCGATTCATTCTTGCGCTTTTCTGCGCGAGGAATTGGTGACACTGCTCGCGGCAGTTGTACACGTGGAGTGGTTCTATAGTACGTGGCATTCGTACTTCTGGTTCTGGTCTTCGGAACATCATAGGAGAGCGATGAATGGTTTCGGAAGACGGGAATGTTGCCATCTAGTATGATGTTGAAAGTCGGGGCAACCCGTTCTTCTTCGGTCTTATCCATATCGATTTCGATTTCATCTGATTTCTCTGTCCGTGAAAGGACAAGCGTTTCAGCAGCCCAATCTATAATTGGGTTCATTGCTCGTAACCAAGGAATTCCAAGGAGGATTTGATCTCTTCTTCCTAGTTTGGTGATATTGAATTTTCCATACATGGTTCGATCGTCAATCTTGACCACTAGAAGGCAGTAATGCGTGATTGGTCCTCCTTTTATGAGGGTTCCATCTGCCGTTGTAACTCGAAATGGTTCTTTGAGTTTTCGTCGTGTGATTTGATGGAGTTTCACAAACTCTTCTGAGATGAATGTTCCTGCTGCTCCTGAATCGATAACAGCGGTGGTGTCGACGGATTTCAAACGAGTACGCGAGTGGAGGGTGATGGGACACGAAGTTCTTTTCTTTCACCTACAGCGCGTACAAGTCTTAGTATTACATTGGGAGAAACATACGTCGAGTCTTTGTTTCTCCAATCAAAAATCCTCACAATCCGTCTCACGGTTTCTTCATCTTCTTCTTCTCCTTTGACTTCGGTTTGTCGGAGCGGGGTCTTCTTCTTTCTGTCAGGACATTATGGATGCGATGTCCTGTCTTTCTGCATCCGAAGCATTGCCCTTTCTTCATGCATTCGGATCTTTCCATGTCGGAGATTCGATCTACGACCATTGCGTTGGAATCACGGTTCGGAATATACCGTGCATTCCCGTAGTTCTTCTTCTTCTGTTGTGGAACATGACGTGTCCTCATGGCATTAAGCCGATGATGGGCGTTGTCAATAGCAACGCATTGCAACACAACATCTCTGAATATCTCGGAGACATCTCCCGTATTGAAAAGCTTTGTAAGGATACCCCAATTAAGACCATCTTGGAAGAACTGGATCTTCGTCGCGTTATCGGTGATATGAGCCTTGGCTGCAAGTGCCTCAAAGTCGGCAACATAGGTATGAAGATCTCCAGTTCCTTGTTGAGATCTCTAAGGCGTGTAAGCGCGGTCATCCTGGTATCCACTGGTTCGAATGCTTCTTTGAAGCTCTTCATAAAATCCACCATCGTCCCATAACCAACTTTTTGTCCCGAAGTGTCGGTAGATTGGGCGTGTTCAAGGAATTGTTCCTTCCATGACTTGGCATTCTTTTCGGTCATGAAGGATGTTATGTAGATGATCTTCTGCTTGTCGGTGGTGTAAAGCTTTTCATTGATGTCAAAGTGCAGATTGCACGACTGGATAAACTCGCGAGAGTTATCACGATCTCCATCAAAACCAATCGGTTGACCGATCTTGTATTCGAATTCTTTGGTCGACATGGTTGATGATTCTTCTGGTGAGTTATACTTTCTCGGTGCCTACACGCGCTGTCTTGCTGTCCGTTAGGGCTTTCTTCTGTCAGAGGGCTTCTCTTGACAATCTGCTCAGCGTACGCGTACGCTAGTCTGCTGATCTAAGCGATCAGGGTTCAGGGTCGAAGACTGGATAGTCGACGATCAAAAGGACTTTAATCTTTTGTTACGAACTGGGGTGGCGTCACCAGCGACAGTGAAAAGACACAGACGGTCTGCTGGGAGTTCTTACAATGTTCAAAAGAGAACAAGGTGAAAGTACAAGGAACGCGTTCCGAGTACGATCAAGGGTTCAGCCTCAAAGATAAGTCTAAGAGGTATCCGCGAGAATAGAGACTAAGGCTAAGGAGTGCTTAGACTTAGAGACGATTCAAGACGACTTAGGTTGGAGACCTAAGCGAAGGAGATTCCAGGTAAAACCCAGTAAGATTAAAGTAGGGAATCTACTACAAGTACACTGTGCTTAAATAGGCCAATATGTGCGCACAGACCAAGAAGGGTGGAGAATGTAAGTGCGTATCCAAAGAAGGAAGGCAACTATAGTACAGATGCGTTGAGCATATGAGTCAGAGTCATGTTATGTAATATACAGGTAAATGAGGTAGAAAATGAATAGGGGCACGTACGATTGTAACACCATTGCACGTACTATAGTCAGGATTATTGTCTAGCTCTGGATCAACCCAGTAGTGGACATAGTCTTTATAGTCCCCTTATCGCTCGTTAATACATCACACTCGTTCTCCATTACCGCCGGCATACCGCTGGACTTTGATTGTTACTTTTGACTGAATTTTCACGCTCCGCTACTTTACTGCTGAAAGTACCGTGACTTCCTTACTGTTTCTTTGCACCGCTCGCAACCTTACCGCTACTGCTGAGACCACTGCTCGACATCACTCACTAGACGCAACTGTTTCTGACTTTATCTCGACGGCGGTAGCCCCACGACGCATGACACTATTCCGCGGTATCATCGTGACCGCGGCAACTTACCGCTGACTTGGATGCTTGTTTCGCAAATAAGTTAGACTTGAACTTGACCTACTAAATAGGCATCCCCCTTTAGGGTCGAACACTTCTTGTTCTTACAAGTGAAGCAGACTAGACGGAGCGCAAGACTAACATACTAGTTTAGGCAGTGTTTTATCTACAGCCCAAGCTAGGTTGATATCTTTTACATTGGAACTGGGTGTCTCGTATTGACTGATGAATATGTGTCGACCCAGATCTCAGAACTCGGAGCTTGGTATGTTCATCTGATTTTCGGGGGTCGTAACTGGGTGTCTTGTAGGGCACACAAGCCTCGCACCCTGCTTTCCACATTCTACAAGATAACCTAAGCGCCATAAAGGCCATTTCAAGAGATCACTTGCTGCTCCCGGAACTTGGTATGCTTCACTTGAATTTCGGGGGTCGGAATGGGTGTCTCATATTGACTGAATTATGTGTTCGAGACCCGGGTCTTTGGAATTCGGAACTTGGTATGCTTCATCTGATTTTCGGGGGTCGGAGCTTGGTGCCTTGTAGGGCAACACAAGCCTCGCACCCTGCTTTCCACATTCTACAAGATAACCTAAGCGCCATAAAGGCCATTTCAAGAGATCACTGCTGCTCCCGGAACTTGGTATGCTTCACTTGAATTTCGGGGGTCGGAACTGGGTGTCTCATATTGACTGAATTATGTGTCGAGACCCGGGTCTTGGAATTCGGAACTTGGTATTGCTTCATCTGATTTCTCGGGGTCGGAGCTTGGTGCCTTGTTAGGGCAACACAAGCCTCGCACCCTGGTTTCCACATTCTACAAGACAACCTAAGCGCCATAAAAGGCCATGTCAAAGACAGCACTGCTGCTCCAGGAACTCAGTAACTGTGATTTATTACCTCCTCTGATTTGGATGATATGCAACTCCCTCAGCTCTGTCATTGCCTACAATTATCTTACACATGAGCCCACCCGTATATATTTTATACCACCCTTGGCCCACCTGTCTAATAATAATATACTGTACAACACCCTCAGCCCACCCATCTAATAAATATTTATATAACACTCTCGCCCCACCCGTCTAATACCCGTCTAATTTAATATGTGTCTGGCCCACCCATGTATGTGATAAAAAGTACCCTTCACATACCTGTCTATTTGATACACATCTACCTTGATACACCCATCTACATGATATCCAACTACCTTGGCCCATCCGTCTACTGGATATTCATGTACATCGGCCCACTCTACATATTCTTTGCATGGGCCCACCCGCTGTCATTGGGAATAATATTCCTCCCGGCCATCATCATCAACGAGGATATTT